>CABHPR010126308.1:0-31855 GCA_902168415.1 Peromyscus melanophrys | reverse complement strand
AGAGAGAGAGAGAGAGAGAGAGAGAGAGAGAGAGAGAGAGAGAGAGAAAGAGAGTGGGAGCAAGAGCTTCAAGAAAAATCTCCCCCCACCAGAGTCTTAACAATAACAAAAACTGCACTGTTAAATTTTGTGCACTGGCAACTTCCCTTTTTTGCTGAAGCCAGGTTGAGATATTTTTTGTTTCTCTGCAAGAAAACATTAATTTCCTCATCAATGAGTCTTGGACTGTAGGAGGCACTGGGTGAACATCCGAGCAAGTTGCGCAACTGGAGCAAGTGGTTGCTCTGCTTCTGAGTTCTCAGGAATATGGATGGTGGAGGTTGCAACCCTTATGCCCCTGGCTCCCCAGCCCATCCTCCAAGTTATCTTCAGTCTGCTCTGCCTAACAGTGATTTACTTCAGTGAAGACACTGGGCGAGTTGGAACAGGCCACCTTTTCTGTTGCTCCTGCATTTTTCTCTTTTATGGGTACTGCTGTCATTAGTGAGTTGGTAGTCATTTCTGGACAACTGGCAAGGTTATAGGAGGTGCTACTTCCAGCTGATGCTTACAGAAATAATTGGAGGTGTGAAACACACCATCTGGACATAAATCACCTTTTCTGTCCGCTTTCCTTTCCTTTCTTTTACTAAGACAAAAAGACTTCAACTTTAACTACTTAAAGGTTACACAGATAAATGCGTCTTACTGCTAGTTTGGTCTAACTCATTTCCAAACTAGTGCTCTCAGATTCCATTTAGGAGGTCTATATAAAGTTATGCAAAAAAAGAGAAAGTGTTTTAGATATCTGATTCAGGCTTATGAAATATTTTTATAGGAGAGAGATGGGTGTTGTTGTAATTGTTAGGCTAACTATCCCTACAGGCAGGGGAAGCTTAGCACCTCAGTGAACATAAATTGGTTGCAGATAGTCTACCAACCCTTTCTGCATTCTCAGGAAGAACTGAGATGAACCTGCCTGGAAAATTTTGGCTTAAAAATCTAGACTCTAAGTGTAGACTTTTGGGGGCAGTAAGGGTGATAAACATAAAGAATGAAATTTTGATACAGCCATCCTATGAAGTAATTGTATTTGCGGGGGCTGGATGCAAATTCACTTCTTGTATTCCTGTAAACCAAGCATTAAGTGATGTTAACATTAATGTATAAAGTGACAGTACCCATATAGCTGAATAACTTTCTAACATTTAATTACCTAGATTAAAACACTTTACTGAAATTTTATTTACCCAGAATAAGATTTAAAAAAATTTTTGAATCTTTTAACTGTTTTAGTTGGTTGAGAACCAACCTGATGAAATTAGTCCCACTGTGGCCCAAAACCAAAGCTCCACAATTGATGACTAGAATCGCTGAGGACTAGAATCCAAGTCTTCCCAGGCTCCTACAATGATGCCAATGAGCAATGCATGTACTTCAGGCAACCCCATACACCTTCTCAGTATCACCTGAATTGACTTCCCCAATCTGACTTTGGCTAAGGCATAATTATGACAATTTCACTGTGAACTTGTCTTGGGGCTAATGCAATAAATAAGCAAACTTAATAGGAGACTTGGGCAATTTCCGTCTGATGAGATAAATGCAAAGACCTTATCATAAGTTGAGTTATGAAAGTGTTTTATCACCATTATTTTCCCCAATTCTTTTGTCAGTTCTATGTATTTCCTTTTACTTTTTATTGGTTTACATTCACTTGACATAGTCCTGAGTTTAATAAAGACAATTCGTTTCAAGTGTACCATGTCCATCGCCATGTTTAGCCTCTATGCTTTGCTTCTTCATTTCTTTCTTCTGCCTCTACCTTCCCTCATTAGTTTTTTCTTTACCCAAACCTCTTGTATGCTTTCATGCTTCATGGTGTGTATGTGTGTGTATGTGTGTGTGTGTGTGTGTGTGTGTGTGTGTGTATGTGTGTGTGTTCAGTTTCTTCATATTCATGAAAACCTTAGAATCTAAAAATGAGAGAAAACTTACATTGGTCTTTTGAATCTGGCTTATTTCACATAACATAATAATCTCCATTGCATACATTTGTCAACAAACAATATAATTTTATTCTTCTTTGTGTTTGAACAAAACCCTATTGTATGTATGTATATACCACATTTTCTTTATCTATTCAAATGTTAATAAGTACCTAGGCTGATCCTAACTTTGGTATGTGAATATCACAATGATAAACAAGACTTGGGGATCCTTAAATATGTACAAAGGGATAGAGTTTTGTACAAAGTGAGAATATGGATCTTATTTGCACACTACCATTTGTTAAAGGAGATGACTTTTCTTCAATGAATATTTTTGAAACTTTTGTTGAAATCGGGTGGCTGGCTGTAGCTGTGTGCACTTAATTCTGGGTGTTCTATTCTGTCCCATTTGTCTGTTTTGTGACAGTATTGTGCTGTTTTAGTTAGTATGGCCCTGTGGTATAACTTCCAGCATTATTCTATTTGCTCAGAATTTGCTTTGACTAATTTAGATCTTGTGTGCTTCCATATACGTTTAGTTTTATTTTTTCCTATTTCTGTGAAGAATGCCATTGGGGCTTTTATGGCACTTGCACTGAATCTGTACATTTTTTAGTAATGTATCCATTTTCACAATATTAATTCATGACCATGGGAATTCTTCCTATTTCTTAGTGTCTTCTTCAATTTTTTCCTTCAATATTTTAAAATTTTCACTGTAGAGGTTTTTCACAACCTTGGTTAGGTTTATTCCTAGATTCTTTTAAGCTAGTATAAACAGGATTTTTTTTTTTATTTTTTTCAACATGTTCATTATTGGTATATGTATGCTGACTTATATTTTGTTGAAAATGTTTGTGAATCCTAAGAGTCTGGTGGAGTCATCAAGGTCTTTTAAGAATAGAATCACTTCATTTGAAAATAAGATAGTCTGTCTTTTTTCATTTCCAATCTGTGTTCTTTTTATTTCTTTCTCTTTTCTTGTACCTTTAAAAAAGACTTTGAACCTTATATTGAATGAGTGCAAATAATGAGAATCCTTGTCTTCTACATTTTAGTGACAGTATCTTCAGTTTTCCCCCATTTTGTGTAATGTTGGCTATCAGTTTGTATTATATAACTATTACGATATTCAGTTGTGTTCCTTCTGTTTCTATTTTCTTCAGGCTATAATGAAACAATTTTGGGCTTTGTCGAAGCCTTTGCTGCATCAATTGAGATGACTGTATGATTCCTTTCTTGAGTTGATTAACATAATATTTTACATTCATTGATTGGCTTATGCTGAACTATCCTTGCATTTAGTCTAGTTTTGTTGTTGTTGTTGTTGTTTTGGTTTTTCAAGACAGGGTTTCTCTGTGTAGTTTTGTGCCTTTCCTGGAACTCATGCTGTAGCCCAGGCTGGCCTCGAACTCAGAGATCCGCCTGCCTCTGCCTCCCGAGTGCTGGGATTAAAGGCGTGCGCCACCACCGCCCAGCCCTTAGTCTAGTTTTTAATCTCTTTGGCTTAATTAGGTCATGCATGCTAAGCCTACTTGCTCATGGGAAATGATGTTTTTCATATGTACTTGAATTTTGTTTGAAATATTTGTGGTGTGTGGTGTGGTGTGTGTGTATATGTGTGTGTGTATGTGTAGGCCAGTAGGTGTCTTTCTCAACTGCTTTCTTCCTTACATTTTAGAAAAAAGAAAAAAGGTCTGTTAAAAAAACAAAAAACAAACAAACAAAACTGGAGCTCATTGTATGGTAGACTGGCTAACCAGTGAGTTCCAGGGATCCTCTGCTCTCTGCCCTCACAGCACTGAAGGTACAGATGTGCTTCACTGTGTTTGACTTTTTATGTGGGTGCCAGGAATCTGGACTTATATCCTTTTGTTTGTGAAGCAAGCATCTTACTGATGAAGACAGTTTTCCAGTACCAGGTTTGAAATATTTTACTGAGAATTTTTGCATTCATGTTCATCGGAGAGATTAGCCTATACTTTTCTTTTAGTGTCATGGTTAGATTTGGATTTCAGTGCATTCCTGGCTCTGTAGCGTTCCATTCTTTCTATTTTATGGTATAGTTTGAGGATCATTAATGTTAGTTCATCTTTAAAGATCTGTTGAAATTCATCTTTGAATCCAAGCGAATCTGGAAACTTAATTTGAAAAGGTTTATTATTGCTTCAATTCCATTCCTTGTTATATATCTAGTACAGTTTTTTTATATTCTAGTGATTTAATTTTAGTAGATTATATATGTCTAAATAGATATCATTTTCTTATAGATTTTCAGAATTATTATATAGGTTTTTAAAGTTCACCCTTATGATCCTCTGAAGTCCATTGGCATCTAGTTTAATGTCTCCCTTCTAACTTCTAGTTTTGTTAATCTGGGTCTTTTCTTTCTTTCTTTTTGTTAGTTAGGATAAGGATTGTTAATCTTGTTTACTGTGGCTTGAATAGGTATGGCCCCATAGACTCACGTGTTTGAATGCTTGGCCCATAGGGAGTTGCACTATTAGTAAGAGTTGCCTTGTTGGAGGAGGTGTGTCACTGTGGAGGTGGGCTTTAAGGCCCCATATGCTCAAGCTACCCTAGTGTGGCATATGATCTGTTTCTGCTGCCTGCAGTTCAGTATGTAGAATTCTCAGCCCCTTCTCCACTATCATGTCTGCCTGTGTGCCACCATGCTTCCCGCCATGAGGATAATGGACTAAACTTCTGAAACTGTAAACCAGCCCCAATTAAATATTTTCCTTTATAAGATTTTCTTGGTCATGGTGTCTCTTCACAGCAATTGAATCCCTAACTAAGACATTAATCTTTTCAATAAACCAGCTCTTTTTTTTCCATTAATTCTACTACAATTTTTGTTTCCATTTCATTAATTTCTGCCCTCATCCTTGCTATTTCTTTTTGTCTACTGATGCAAGGTTTGATTTGGTCTTGTTTTTCTAAGACCTTGGAATACACCATTACTTATGTGTGCTTTCTCTGATGTTTTTTAAGCACAGTCATTTATAATTATAAAATTTCCTTTTAGAGCTGCCTTGATTGAATCATACAGGTTCTGGTGAGCAATATTTCCATTTTCATTTAAATCTAGGAATTAAAAATTTTATCTTCTGACTTCTTTAATGACAACTTCGAGTGTATCATACAATCTCCATGAGTTTGTGCATTTTCCCTTGCTGTTAGATTCTAGTTTTATTATATTGCAATTAAATAGAATACAATAAATTATTATTTCAGTATTCTTACATTTGTTAAGACTTGGTTTTTTGTCCTAAAATGTGGTTAAATATAGAGAAAGTGTCATGGACTGCTGAGAGTCTTCTGCTAGTAGAATGCTTTGTGTCTGTTAAGTCCATTTCTTCTATATTAAATAATAATAACTCTGATTTTTTTCTTGACTTTTTTGTTTGCATGGCATGTCTATACAAACAAAGAGAATAGTATTAAAGTCACCCACTATTACTCTTATGTTAAGGTCTGTCTATGCCTTACACCCAGTACTGTTTATTGTATGAAACTGAGTATACAAATGTTCAATGTATATATAGTTAAAATTGTAATATCCTCTTGATACATTATTCCCTTAATTAGTGTGACTGATGTCTACTTTATGTATCAGTATGCTATACTATTGCTTTTCAGTTCCATTCACTTGGAATACCTTTTCCTATCCTTTTCACCTTATGGCCACAGTTTTCTTTGTCAGTGAAGTTCATTTCTCAGAGACAATAAATAAGTGCATCCTGATTTTGAACCCAATATTCTATTTTTTATATTGTGATTGTGTAGTCAAGACCACTAACATTCATATTTATTGTTGAAAGGTGTGTATTTACTCCTGTTTCTCTGTTATTTTATAATGTTTGGTATTGTTCTAATACACATTTGCTTATTTACTGTTCTAATTTGTTCTCTGGTGTACTAGTATATATCTGTGGCCCATGTGTGTGTTTATCTTTCTCTTACATGTGTAAGATTCATCCAAGTATCTTCTGTAGTGCTGCTCTATTGGGAGTCAAGCCAGTCTGGGAGTTTTCCTGAGATCCTGGTGTATGGAGAAGGAGCTCAGTTCCTTGTCTAAAACCAAGTGCCTACTTGTCAAGGCCAATGATGGCCTGGACCCAAGGTCTTGTGGAATTTCAACTTCAGATCCCAAGAACCCAATGCTTTCCACCATTTTTTTGCTTTGTTTTGTTTTGATTTTGGTCAACTTGACGTAAGCTAGGGTCATCTCGGAAGAGGGAACATCAACTGAGAAAATGCCTCTGTGATATTTGTTTGTAGGCAAGTCTGTGTGGGGCATTTTCTTGCTTAATAAATGATATGGGAGGGACCAACACTGTTGGCAATGACACCCCTGAGCAGGTGATCCTGGGGTATATAAGAAAGCAAACTGAGCCAGCCATGGAGAACAAGCCAGTAAGCAGCCTTGCTCTGTGGTTTCTGCTCCAGTTCTTGCCTTGGCTTCTTTTAATGGATTGTGATCCAGGATATGTAAGCCAAATAAACCTTTCTTCCCCATGGTTTTGGTTATGATCTTTATAACACAAATAGAACACAAACTAAGACAATGCTCTCTACACCTTTAGTGTGAATTTCTTTTCCTTCTATACCCACTATTTGCAGAGTTGGTATTTTAATGGTTTCCCATAGGTATTATGTTTTCTTTTCAAATGTTTTATTATTTTATTCTTGTCATTATTTGGGTGTTCTAATTCATTTGTCTTGTATTCAAGACCTTTTAGTCTGTCTTATACTTGATCCGTTCTACTGACCAGGCTTTCCACTAAGCTTTATATTTGACTTATTGAAATTTTCACTTCTAAAATTTCAGTTTCAGTGTTTTCAATATTTCTCTTTACTTCCTTATTTCCCTCGGTTATTTTTCTTCTCTTTGATTTTATTTATATTTTATTTGATTTTGTAATTGAATATTCTTTTGAATTCCTTGTCTGGTGTTATATCCACTTCATTTTCATTGTTGTTTACTTCTATGAGATTAGTAATTTTCAGAGGAGTCATACCATATTGATTTTTTATGTTTCCTGAATTACAGTACTGGGACTTGTATATCTAAGATTAGATTGCTTGTTGATTTTTATTAATCATCATATTCTTTCCCTAGAAGTGTTTGTGATGTTCAGGTAGGGCTAGGCTGTGTTAGGGCTGAAACATTATCTCTTCTCCCTGGACTAGGGGTGGGATGGGATATAGCCTTGTAGCTAATCCCTGAGCCCACATGCCCAAGGCACTGGGCTTGATATCTAGCTCTATTCTGAAAGTAAGTGATGAACTACAGAAGTAACTCCAATTGATTGAAATGGGTTTCTATAAAAATATGGTAATATCTTATTAAAAATTTCCTCTTCAACGTGATACTCTGAGGGAGTAAAGGAATAAGGACAGCACCTTTTATACTAAATTGTCAGCTATTGAGTGTAGGAATAAAAATAAGAAGAGCAAGACTACTTATATTATTTAAATAACAGACACAAGAAGAGAAGAAAGTAAAGTAAATAAAGGGGGGAGATAATAAAGATGATGGAGGAAATAAAGCAACTCAACTGAAGTTAGAATAAAAAAAGAAAGAGATAAAGGAATATAATTGGAGAATAAAAAAATGCTAGCACTTTGGAGGCTGAAGCCAGCCTATGTTCTTTGAGAAAGACATTAAAAACAAACAAACAAAAAAGTACACTTCAAATTTTCTGAGTGTCTCTGTGTCTCTCTGTCTCTATGTGTCTTAAGACTGAGCTGACACTCGGCAGCTTACCTGATGCTCTGGTAAGACACTATGAAATTGGAGCTGAGCCCCTCTAAAATGTATCCTGGACTCTCTACATCCTGTCTTAGAGTTTTCCTTCTGTCTTAGCTAATAAAATTAATGTTTTCCTACCATCGCCCATCTTGTAGGATGAATGCACTCTACTGATTGCCAGTTTATCCCGTGGAGAATCTAGGAATCCATGCATAGGTATTACCCCATCTTCAGGGCTCTACTTCATGAAATGTTTACTTTACACTGATTTATGTGACTTCTTTAAAGCTATAATTTAATTTGATAATAATCTGAGCACAGGACAGAATATCAACTGCTGGAGGAAATTGTTTGGTATTTTCCTCCAAACCGAAACATTTTCTCCTGGAGGGGGAAAAGGGCTCTTGAGACTCCAGAAGTAAATGAAAATTACTTATCTGGGAAAGTGGAGGTGGGAGATTTCTGAAGTTTCTCTGCAGCGTTATAAAAGGAATGAACAATTATAGCAGGAGAAGATTCCTTGTAGCTGGGCTGTCCAGGCAAGATCTCAGCCTCCCACCGAGCTGCTTGCAAGTTGTCCAGGAAGCTCCAAGGATGGAGCTTTCATGAGTTTCACACATTTGGGTGTAGGCTGTTCATAACATCTCTACTCCTGGAAGAAACCCCTTGCCCATATTCTTATTAGTAAGCCCAACAAAGACTCACTGATTTACCAAGTTGAACTTTGGTGCAATCAATACTTTGATCTGTTATCGATTCCCTTCCTGGGGAGAAGAGACTTGTGTGACATCTCCCTAGGAAGCATCTCCTACACAGTAGACACATATTTCAATTGTTAGTCAATGTTGTAACTTATACTTACAATATATATCTGTAACTGACCACTAAGAGGGTCATCTTTGTTTGAAAGTTGAATATAAAAATTAAATCATGACTTTGTGTATTGACACCAATTCTTTCCTTGATTATTACAGAAACAGGAAGAAGAAAAAGTCACTTAAAATAAAAATGTATAACAAACACATTTCTTTATCCGTAACCTTACCATCTGGATATAACTTGGGAAAGAGAACAAATATAAACAAAACCATTTAAAAAGGAAAGCAAACAAGAGTATCTCCTAAATGGTAATGCTTTTTTGTCTTGTAACATTAAAAAGTAGGAGGTGATTCCGCATTGTGTACTTGGACGAACACAGACAAGTGGATACCTTATCCAAGTATCATCTCCTTTTCTTCTTGGAGACACATGAAATGCTTTTATTTTTATTTTTATTTTTATTTTTATTTTTATTTTTATTTTTTGGTGTCAAGGTGGTACACACCTTCTAGAATAGCTAGATGTATAGCTTTGATTTTTTAGTTTTTTGTTTGTCATTATCAATAAATCCACAGTATGCATGAAATACTCTTTGGGTGTAAAAATGTGCTAGCACTTGAAGAAATTATATTTTTCTTTTACTTACTACTATCACAAAGCTTTTCATTGGGTTGGAGGGAGACAAACAGGATTGCCTTGATAATGCTTTCATTTGATGCCAATGTACCGCTCCCTCCACCCGAGAGAGGCATTGGCTCTTATGCATTTTCCTTTGTTGGTGGGTGTAGACTGAGCTACTGAGAGAGACTTCAAAACCCAAGGACTTAAACCCAAGAAGCATTTATTCTCCTATATGCAATGATCTAGCAGTAGGAGACTGGAGCTGGCTCTGCTTCCCAAAACCATTTAAGGACTCTAATTCTTTTCCAATTTTGCTCCAACATCCCCTACGGTGTCATAAGCCTTTTACTGTTTGAGACTTGTCAAGGCCACTTGTATGTTTTGGTCTTTGGAAAGTAGAGATTAACTCTCTGGCATGCAATTTCTTTTTGTTTGGAAATAATAAACACAATAAAATATCATTTTTTTCGCTTATGAGCACATAGATGGTTATATTTCCACATGACTGTGGTTAGCCACGGTTGGCCATGTGGCAAGTTTTGAGTGAACATGGTGTGAATCCCTTCTGTGCTGAAGTTTTGGTTGCTAATGCATGATTCTCTAGCCCTCACCTCCTTTGCCACAGTGACTACAAAGCACACACTGATGAGGAGCTGCAGATGGGAGACCTGTAGGAATCTCAAGCAACATATAAAGCAGCTACCCAGAGAGTCATCTGCACTTGGAGCAGAGTTTTGTTTTCTTTTTTTCTAGAAACACACTCTGTTTATTTCACAGCAATACCCATTCTACTCTGCTGCAGATGATGAGGAAATTGTACATAACATTTGCATCCACATTCTATTCCTGAGGACAGTCCCATGGTTTAAGAGCTAGCTAGCCTGCCTATGTCCCATCACAAAGGAAACTGAGGAAATCAGACTGGGGAGTAGGAAATTAGCAGTCTGCTTTGCTTCCCTGCTCAGAGTTGTGCTTGCTGGGCATGCTCCTCCCTGCTTCTCAGTCTGTGAGCATCTTACTTAGCTGTCAGAGCACATCCTTGTGAAAACTCCTTGACTCTGATTTCTCTGTCTCCTAAGTTTTGATTGTCCAATATTTATAAATTTTTATTGTGCAATTCATTCAAAAGGGTTATGAACTATCCGCCCATAGCTGGGTATTGTGCTGTTAGATGCTGAAGCTGAAACATAATATCAATTTTCAGAGTTTACAGCTTCCTCATGCCTGATACAATGCCCTACCCAAATTACATAATCAATAAATAATTCTTGGTTGAACATACAAATAAGTCAACCACATGTCAGTAAGCAACTGAATGCTAAATGACAGAACATTGTTGGCATACACAAACAGGGAGAAAACTTGAAGGTAGATTGTGGCTACATGAGGTCAGCAATCATGTCTGCTTCTGACCTTACCCCCTGTGCTGATTGCTGGTGATAGGATGCACAGGTAACACTTACCCTGCATTTGTTGTTCAGCTATGGGAAGTTCATATTCTCCAGGATGTCCTAAGGGAGGAGTTAGAATGTGAGGAAAAGATGGATACCTCTAGGGTAGAGAACTCTGAGTTAGGGGGACATAAGACAGATGAGATGTACTAGCCTTGAAAAAAAATAAGCACACAGAATAAGACTATATTCTGAGAAGTCAATCATAGATTTTTGGATCTTCATGTATGAGAAAATGGGAAGTGTGGGCTATTCTTAAAAAATGGACTAACTAGGTTCCGGAGAGATAGCTCAGTGGTTAAGAGCATTGACTGCTTTTCTTGAGGACCCAGGTTCAATTCCCAGCACCCACATGGTAGCTCACAGTTTTCTGTAACTCTCTAGTTCCAGGGGACCCAAGACCCATGGCAAAACACCAATGCACATAAAATAAAAATAAAAAAATTTAAAAATGGACTAACTAGAGTAACTTACTAACATAGAGAAACTAAGTCGATTTGACAGATAAATTTGGGTTTAAATATTGGAGCAGATATTAAAGCAGATAATTTGTCAAACACTTTGCTAACAAAAGCCTGTAAGGGATAGTAATAGTGGACCTGCACAGAACATTTAAATCAAATAGATGTTTTAAAAATAGAGTCAATAGGGTTGGTGGCACAGAGTGTAGAGGCTAAATGGGGAAATGGGTTGCAAAGAAACACTTCCCTATCCAGCCTGCAATTCTGAAATCAGTGCTGCACAACTAAAGAGGCAAATGAACTTTACATGAGGAGGTATGAAGAGTTTAATCCATGATGTGCTGCTCTGCCACGGCAGGAGGACGTCAGTGCGGGGAGGCTACTGAGGCAGCTGAGGCCTGGGAAGCAGGCAGTTTTAGTAATATGGATATAGCCTCGGAAGCCACATTCTGTGGACATGTAAGGGACATAGAGACATCTGCTCAACTCTAATGACTTCCAGCATGTGTGAGATTAAACATGAGTCCTCATCACAACTGCCAAGTGTCTTTCTTTAGCACAGAGTCTCTCTCCCCTTCTTGGGAGAACACCCGCCCTTCATCTGTTCATGTCAGGTTCCTGAGAAGAAATGGGGAGGTGAAGGCTGGAAAGATGGAGAGTAGCCACAAGAACACATTCCAAAAAACAAGGTGGCGTGTGTCAGAGGCAAAGGACACTAAGGACTAAAGCTATAAATATTGTATATTTACCATTATACATGTATAAGTGTCTATACAAACCAAAGCACATGGACTCAGGGGCAGAAAGTGTGTCAAATCACTTGCTAGTATCTCCATTTATTCAATAAGAGGTTTACAGTGCCCCTTATCTGCAAGGCACCATGCAGTCGATCCTTTCATTGGGACCACCAGCTCCCCAGTAATGACATGGAGTGCCAGAGTCCAGCTCCAGATGAGGGCAGGGTCTGAAGATGGGTGGATGCAAGAGCTGCGATGAAGGAATCAGACACGGGACGCTTTTTAGTTTCTTTGGGAGATGGACAGAGAGGAAGCATACAGGAGTCATCCCCAGTGGGCCAGGTCCCAGCAAACGATGTAAGGAGTTGGCGCAGGAAGGAAGTGAGCCAGGCCATGGTCATCAGGAGAGTCTTGCAGCCTGACTGACTAACAGCCAGAGTGTTTCTTTATTTATACAGAATATAGTAAGCAGGGACACACTCATGATGTTCCAAAACATAGATCATGTCATTTTTGGTTTTGGACATATGTTTCACTTCCTTTTTGCACATCTTTTAGTCATCATTAATAAACTATAACAGAACAGAATTATCATTTCCAATCATTTCTCCTCAAGTGTTGACATCATTAATAAACAGAATTATCATTCTTACTCATCAACCCCATAACCCAAATTTTGAGAATCTAGAGGTATGTGACAGCCTGTTCTCAGTCTGGTAGCTTTGGTTGCTTCAAGGACACTAGACTACAGCAAAATCTTCAATCACTCTGGGCATTTTACCATGTCCCAAGCAGTGTATTATTAACTCTTAGTGGTCAGAGTGCCCAGGAAAAATCCTCAGGCCAAAGCTTCTGCAGTTATTATTCATATTCTGGCATAATAAATCAATGTTCACATTTATAACTTTATAGGATTTATCTATATGTCTAATCCTGGCATTCTGTTGTTCCTTGGTCATATGACATTATAGTGGCTCTGCATGAGCTAACTATTCTAAGAGAAGGAGATCCTGACACCTCATATTTTATCATCTTTCCAATCCATACTTTGTTCATCAATATGTCTTTCTGTAGGGCAGAATTGTATGCCACCTAATTGTCTGAGTGTACAGTGGAAAGAGGCTTGTAATCTGAACTGTGGACAACTCCTCTAACCTACCGAATCTTGTTGATCTTTTTAAGTTTACTTTGTTTTGATTATCTTGTTCTTGAGTAAGTACAGGGACAAATGTTTCAAGAATGTCATGCCGGGTGGTGGTGGCACATGCCTTTAATCCCAATACTTGAGAGGCAGAGCCAGGTGGAGTTCAAGGCCAGCCTGGTCTACAGAGTGAGATCCAGGACAGGCGCCAAAACTACACAGAGAAACCCTGTCTCAAAAAACAAAAAACAAACAAACAAGAAAAGTTTCATAGCCTCATGAAGAGACCTCTGGCTTCTTTATATTGTCACAACCTCCAAGGCATAAGGAAGACCTTCAAGTAGATAAGGATATCTCCCTAAAAGCGGAGGGAATAGTGTGTTCAGGACTGTCCTGGGGACGCTTAGAAGCAGCATTCCTGGGAGAAGGCATAAATGATTCAATTTTTCATACAAATATCAAAAGTGACCCAAATATGCAACAGGTGGAGATGAAAACCAAAGATGGCATGGCAGCTATCATGCAGCTCAGCTTAGCTGGATCTTTGTCAAGCAGCTGTGCTGGCTTGATGACTCCTGCCATTCCATTCAGATATGGCTGTGCCAATGGGGACATATTATTAATTATAAAAGCTCCGCCAATAGCTTAGGCTTGCTCCTGTCTAGTTCTTTTAACTTAAATTAACCCATGTCTTTTAATCTACATTGCTGTGTGTGGCTCAGTTACCTTTGCTCTGTACTCCCCATGCTGCTTCCACTCCGTCTGCCTGGCAACTCCACCTTTTTCCTTTCCAGTGTCCTCTGTGTCTGGCTGTCCAGTCTATACCTCCTGCCTAGCTAAGGGCTGTTTAGCTTTTTATTACACCAACAAGAGGGTGCCTTGGCAAAAATACATCTTCACAGCGTACAAAAAGATTATTCCACAACATCTCCCCCTTTTGTCTAAATAAAAAGGAAAGAGTTCAACTAGAACACAGTAAAACTATATATGATAATAACAATTATCAGGTAAGAATTACACTCACAATGTCCAGTCCATTTTTATTTTGTAGTTTTGGAGAAAATACTCCAGTATTTATCCCATCTTGCTGAGTCTAAAGTTCTGTACCCAATTTATCTTCTAACATAACTAAGGAAAACTATAACTGTAATGATCTAGTCTTTAACTCCATTGAAGACCCCAGAAGGATATAATATTACCTTAGTAAACAGGATGTGAAGGACAAGCAATTCCCAAAACTAAAAGAAATGACAGAAAAACTTGGCTGCCTGGACAGTCACCCAAGGTTCCTCTGCAACATTGGGGCATCCAGCACTGCTGGAAAAAACCCAGGCAGACCACGATCCCTGCTTCATGGGATACTTTAATTAAAAAAGACACACAATAAATAATTCAACAAATTTATAGTTAAATGTAAAGGACAAAACTGCTTTATTTCTATTGATTTTTCCCTCCTCAAGGTAAAAAAGTTTAGGTAGACCTCAGCAGGAGCAAAAATCAACTTTAATCAGTTGGGACATTGAATATAGCTCATTTGGGTAGTACTAGCTTGATGCCCAGACCACAAATGATGAATGTTTAGAATCATTTCCACCACATCTTCTGTCCATAATCCAAACACATTGTTCAAAAGACAAGTTCAGTGAGCTCTGGAGACCTGGAATTATCTATCTGTATCTTCATCTATACCTATCATCTATTTAATATGTATCTATTTATCTATCTAGCTGTCTATCATCTAGTCAACACTTTCCCCCTTTGCTTCCAACTTTAGCCTGTAAGTCTTCCTTTAAGCTTAAGAAATAGGCAAGTTTGGGTAGCAGAAAGAGGTTACATGGATGTTGGGACAGGAAAGACAGTGGTAACACTTTTGGATAAGAGCCAAAGCACCACATACAATAAATTGGCTTTGATTCTGTTTCTTTTTTTTTCCCCATTTATTTATTCATTGGTTCAACGATTTATTGGGTAGCAGAGTTGGGATTGTTATTGTAAACTGTAGTTCCATAGGCTTTGAAGTAAAGTGGCTAGAGTGCCCACAGATCCCCATACTCAAGATATAGTTGAGGCCATCCTGTTATTATTGAAAATTGAGTCCTTTGCCATGGGCTTAGCTTGGGGTCTGGAACTGCCAGAATTATTCACATCTGTACCCACTCTTACTCCCTCAGACAATGGCACCTCAGCAAATGTAATTTTAAATGCCAGGACTCCTGATACCTGTGCTGTAAGGGTCTGACACTGGTCTTCAGAGAGTAGGATGTATAAGGGGGGAGATGGAGGAAGAGTATTCAGAGAAACAGAATCCATCTGAATGAATTAGTTACAGTATCTTTGTAAGAAGACAAGAAAGCTTGAGAAAAGAGAGTACTTCAAGTTTTAATTACTTGAGAGAGAATGTTTGAGTTCATAGAAAAGCACTGAAGAATACAGACAAAAATACCTTTGTTCCACACTTGTTTGAGTTAATATGTAAATATCATAAGGAGAAAACCTAAGGTATCCAAGAGACCTTTGAGTAATAATGCATAATGTAGTTACTAAATTATTTTAAGGAGTTAAAGTTATTTTAAGAATCAAAACCAACAGCAATTTTAACCTATTTATCCTCTCTGCCTAATTATAACTTAGTTGAAAAACATCTAGCGACGATTTCTGATGTGGAAGCAATTTATTCTTCTAAAGTTTGTGTAAGGCATTGCCCTGGATTTCAACACCATTCAGTACTACAGAGAGACCCTCCACCTCCCAAAAAAAGTCATATGGATTTCAGAAAATTGGTTTGGGGTTAAGGTAACTGGGCAAAAATCCTTGAAGAAAGGAACGTTTGAACTGGAGATTTCGTGTGAAATTATTTTAGCATGTCAGCTGGTAATGACTGGCATTCCAAGATGCAGAGATACATGTTATCAAATTTGGAAGCGTCTCAAAATCAAATCACTGGTCATTACATCTGTCAAAGAGTGCAGACTTACAGTGGGTTAAGTAGCCTGACATCATGGCCTGTGAAGGTCTGGGACCCCTTTGAGCACCACAGTTTAATGTTAGAGCAGTACATTAAGAAGGCTCTGATAGCAGGCTGGAGAAGAGAGGGAGAGAATAAAAAGAGGAAGCTGAAGAATAAAATTTCTCCTTGTGCTGGTAGTTCAGAACAGGGCAGACTTCATAGATAGATAATCAAAAGGGATGTGGGAAGAAAAAGCAAAGGTAAAAATAGAAGTGTCTCAAATGATCAAGGAAAACATTTAGCCCATAAATGGAAGAGTTAGCCAACTCACCCATATCCACTCTGAGAAAGTGGAAATATAAATTTAAACTCTATTTGAAATTTTCTTAAAAAGTAGATTTTTAATATTCTCAATACACAAAAACTTAGAAATAACTGAGCTAGTTTAATTCTATATTTCTACAACACACGAACATTTTAGAAACAATATATGTATATTATATACACAACTATTTATCAATCAGGAATAAAATCAATTGATAAAGATTTTTTTAAAGTAATGTGACAAAGCTCAAATGAAGGTCTTAATACCTGAGACCAAGAATCTCCTGGCATCAGCCTACATTTTCCAAGTCACCCACCAAAGGGAACAAAACAAGAAGGGAAACTTAGTTCTGACTTAACTTTCACAGAAACCTGAAAAGTTCAATCAAATGTGGCTGATCTGCAGGATCATGGACATTTTACTGCCTGTAAAACTACTGATTCCTTTGCCATTCCAAGGAGGAGAGCATCTCTTGCTAAAATGAGAGGCTTTGCAGTTCTGCATTTGATAACTCTCTCAATAATTCTGTGGGCTCCAGCTTGGGAAGAGTGGTCATAGATGCGGAAGCTAGCTACCCATCCATTCCTCTCCTAGCTTCACATTATTTGGTGTAAATAAATTAAAAAAATGATGCAAATAAAAGTATTTTGTTTACAAAAGGTCACTATGTGAATCATACATATAAAATATGTATGTAATACAATATAAATATTATATAATATAAATATTAAAATGCTATGTAATTATTATAATGACACAATATTCTGTGATTTCTTGTTTCTGTTTTGTATTAAACCAGATAACCAAAAAGAATTCTCAGTTGTTTCATATAGTTTATCATTTATAAGAACTTCATATGTGTGTGTATGTGTGTGTGTGTGTGTGTGTGTGTGTGTGTGTGTGTGTGTGTATTGTTGTAGGTTATAGAAGTAAAGGAGATATTTTAGAATTAAGTACAGTGACATACAATTGTGAATTCTAGCACTCACGAAGATCATGAGTTCAACACCATCTTGGGCTATACAGTGAAACTATCTCAAAAAAATGAACAATAAATGCAAATGTTTTAAACTAAGAAGGATTCAATTGTAACAATGACATCTGCCAAATTCTGGTGCAGTATCCACAATTTCATTTTTGTGGCTTCACTAGAAGATGAATTACAGCCAATGCTCTCCAGGACACAGCAATCTAGGAATGTTTCAAATCACTCCTAGTAATGCAGAGGGCATGCCTCTGTCTGAGGCTCTGAGAAGAGATTTTTTGGCCACATTCAAGTATCCAATCATGCAACACCGTTTGAATCAATAATATATGCACTTAGTTCTGCTATTTGAAAGAGGGAGAAACGTGGGAATTGGGAAAGGCTCTCTTTTTCAAAGAATAAAATATATGCTAACAGCTCCAGTCACACCTCATAACACACAGCTGGTTGGAGTGTTTTGAGAAAAGAATGCATTCTGTTTAGAAATATTTGTTATCCCTGGATACATTTAAATGCTCTGCTTTCCAGCTATAAACTGACTAGCTTTCTCGTTCTCAGGTTATTTGATTTAAGCTTACTTGTTTATAATGACAATAATGACAAAATTCTGTAGACACAGAATGGGTGTATTCACTGGCACTGTGGCATGGGCATTCAGGTTTCCTCCTTTAATTTTCTTCCAAGACAGTTGATGAGTTGATGAGTCCTCGATTTATCCAAGTATACTGTATGTCTATGCATTTTCTCACAAGATTCTTGCCAGGCAGTTATCACCCTCTCTACTTTATAAATTGAGCCAAAGCATACAACATATTCTAAGTAAAGCTCTAGTAAAATCCAAATATGTACAAGCCTACATTTATTTATTTCTGGAACAAAACTCAGTTTTTATGTTCTATTTCTTTTAATTTCAGAAGATAAACTCATTTTCCTTTGATTTTTCTTAGTGCTGCCTGAGTTGATCAGCCACTCTAAGATTTTCTTCCTTCTAATTCTTCAATCACAGGTAGGAGTTATATGAGTTGTAGAAAGTTTACCTGTTTGGGGAATAAACCTCTCCATCCAGGCTCAAATGGAACATACAGTGAGTGGTGCTGCCTTCGAAAGTCTTTCTTTGTGTGTGTAATTCTACACACAAGAAAATTCCATCTGAGTTTTCCAGATTCACAAGCAAAGCTTCAGCCAAAAGAAATTTTAGCTATTCTTCCTTACTAATCAGCAATGTTTCTCTCAGGTTATCATCTTGGGTTGCCTCCTTCAGACACCATCACAGGTCAGTCCAGTGCCCTGTTAACACTGTAACTCCTCTAGTAAATTTTCACCCTCTCTGGTCCATGACTAGGGAATTTAAACATCGTTTCCTAATTTGACAACAGTTCTGTTGCCACTCACTTTCTGATCTCAGGACCTATGAGAAGTGACCAACTGTGAGAAATTACTTCAGAGCATGCACCAATGTTACCTCTATTGCATTAATGCGGATTTTCCTCACTTTTGCTGGTAGAATTTTATTTTATGAGTTATTATACTTTCATCTGGCAAGGCCTACAAACAATGCCCAGTCTTCTAGCAGATGAATCCTTTGAGTCCAAATTGCATCCTTGAGAAATACCCTCATCTATTAAAAGAAACCAAGTCTTTCTTAGAGAAATGCTAACTCAAGATCTGGGACAGCATAATGAGCCTGAAATGCCCTGTAGTGTGAGGTGCAAGGATATCATTAAAGGACCCTGAAGGCATGTCAAAATTATCTACAGGCTTCTTAAGAAGCTCTCACTGGCCGAAGATGGGATAATTTGAGATTCAACAGGGTTAGAATGGATTGAAACTTGCCAAATATTTTTAATTTTATGCATTTATATTGATATTTTAAAATATAATTGGTTACCTTTTGTAGATAATGGTAAAATCCATTTTTTTAAAATGTGAATATAAAAGAATAATTAAAATGTATTCTAGGGAGGTTGTATATGGAATGTAAACTTGAGCAATCAACTAGTAAATGAAAGGAAGTGTCTCTTCATAAAATGTTTCAGTTAAGAAAGGAAAATCAATGTAGATATTTAGCTAGAGTTTTCCTGCCTGGCCCACGGTCAGGATAAATCTCTTTCACCTGCCAGTCCCACAGCCGCTCAGACCCAACCAAGTAAACACAGAGACTTATATTGCTTACAAACTGTATGGCCGTGGCAGGCTTCTTGCTAACTGTTCTTATATCTTATATTAATCCATTTCTATAAATCTATACCTTGCCACATGGCTCGTGGCTTACTGGCATCTTTACATGCTGCTTGTCCTGGCGGTGGCTGGCAGCGACTCCCTCCGCCTTCCTGTTCTTTTAATTCTCTCTGTTAGTCCCGCCTATACTTCCTGCCTAGCCACTGGCCAATCAGTGTTTTATTAGCAACACATTTGCCATACAGAACATCCCACAGCACTAGATATATTTTCTGTTTTCAGGATAGAGTATAGATGCCTTCAGAGGACCAAATTCTTCCCAGTGTATCTGATGATACAGAAAATTTTGTCTTTCGAACCTTGTCCTCAGGATGATAGCAAAGAACAAGAAGTTTTCAGCTACAGATAGCTAATGGTGTGTACTTTCTTATCCCCCAATGCTGAGCACCCCAAACAGAAAAGAAATAAAAAAGAAGGAAAATTTGGCTGACTTCTAAGAAATATGCCTTTATGATTATTTCTCTATTATTTTGGTTCTTTTTTTAAACTATGAAAATATGTTTTTTAAGAAGGAATAATTATTAAGACTAATAATCTAACTATTACACAGGATTTTATTTTAATAATCAAATTTTAATGATTAAAATTTGAACAAATATAGCGTATTTTAATATTTATTATGAAGGTCTCAGTATATTTTATGTAACTAAAAATTTAACTGCCAACAGTATCTATCTGAAGAATCAATCTTTTCTTTTAGAAAAAAATGTTTACACTAGAATTTTATAATGCTTTTTGTAAACAAAAACATAAATTCTATTAACAGTCCATGTGTTTTTAAATTTTAGGTATTTTTATCGTCTTTTGATTTTAGCAAAATAAATACCATAGTCTTTATATTATGTGTTGATATTGTAGGATAATAAAATATTATGACAAATACTATTGATAAAATAGGAGTTGTTCAAAGGATAAACAAGGCAACAGCATGTAAAGTTCAAATTATAATGACTTACACAGGACAAGAACTCACTAGCATTGATTTTTAGATTATAGTATGTTGTTCTAAAACTGGTACAAACTCCAACTGACTGGATAAGATGAAGCAGTAAACCTGTTGTACCTTCTTACCAGAAACAATGAAAAAAATCAATAGGGCACAAAGGTGCAAACGTAACAGCACAAAACAACTTGACCTAATTGATGTTCATAAAACACCCTGCCTAACCACAAAAGGATAAAGGTTTCCAAGTATGCAATTATATGATAGATTATATTACTGCTTTTAAACACATCTCAATAAGGCACAAATCATATGTGTTCTCTGACCAGAATTAAAATAAACTAGTAATAAAATTAAACAGTGAGACTAGTAGGAGAAATCATGAAGTATTTCAATATTTGAAAACTAGTATATTTAAATAACTCATGAGTCAAAAGATAAAGAAGTGAGAAAGGAGCCTGAAGTAAATAAAGTTAAAAATAATGTATAGGATTCATAGATGAAATTGTTGTGCTGCTCAAAAGGAAATTGTAGTACCAACTATATCAGAAAGAAGAGAGATCTCAAGTCAATGACTACAGTTCCCATCACCTAGAACTTATTACCAACTAAAGACCAGAAAAGTAAGTAACAGAAGGAATCTCAGACAGAAATCAATGAAATAAAGCACACACACGGACAAGAAAGAAAAAAAATGAAACAGAAAGATGCTTATTTTAGATGAATAAACTTCAAAACCCCTTGTGGGTTGATCAGAAAGAAAAGAAAATACAAACATCAATACCAGGATTTGAAGAGTGATTTCAATGATTATATGACTATTAAGCAGGCAAGAAAGAAAAAAATATGATGAATGATATTATGTATGTAAATTCAGTGACTTGATTGAACTGGACAAATTTCTTAAATTATTTACAGTGCCAAAATTCTGTCAAAAAGAAATAGATACCCTAACACACACACACACACACACACACACACACACACACACACACACACACGTAAATACTTGACTAACACTATGTAAATACATATTTATTTCATACATACAAGAGTACTTACTTTCACTTTTCACTATACAAGTTCAGAATTATTTTATACAAAACGACAAAGGAATTACAAATGAAAATATATGCTAATATCCCTCATGAACAAAGATGTAAAAGGTCTTAATATCTGAATAAAGTCTATAATATATAGAAATAATATATATCAAGACCAATTAGAAAGTTAGTCAGTATAATTCATTCTACAAGTAAATTAAAAAGGAAAACATACAGGGTTATCACCTTCCCCCCTTTTTTTTTTTTAATTTTATCCTGGTGTGATCAGACACCAGACAGTCAGGGAACTGAACTTGGTTCCTCTGGACAGGGTTTTCTCAATAAATGCATAAAACCATGTAGAAATCTCATATGTACTCCTAGTGAAAAATGCTTTGTAATAAATTATAGCTAAGGATTTGCTCAACTCAATACAAGACATATGCATAAAATTTCATGGTTAACATCCAGGGTGAGCCAGGTGTGGTGGCTCACACGTGTAATTATTACACTCAGGAGGATCAGATGTTCAAAGCCAGCTTGACTTGTATGGTGAGTTCGAGTGAAGTGATCTATGTGACAGTTTGTTTTTAAAAATCATACATGAGGAATTAATAGCAAAAATGTATTATTTCTTCCTAAAGCCTGTCAAGACAGCACACGCTATGTACTCTTTCCACTACTAATAAGCATCATACTGGGAGTTTTGACCAGTTCAATAAGGCAAGAAAAATAGATATAAAACTAAAGAAAAGAAAAAATAAAACTATTCAGTTGAAAATCAGCATAATCTATGTAAAATATCCAAAATATTTATTTAAAAAGTTTTATAAATAAGTTTAGTGAGGTTACAATCTACAATGTCAGTATATAAACACTATATTAGTATATTTTAGCACTGATTTTTTTCTTTCATATGCAATCTATATGAAATAAACATAAATATGAATGAATGGAATGAATGAATGAATGAATGAATGAATGAATGAATGAATAGAAAGCAAGAACTCTTTGGGATTAGGAAGGAAATGGCAAGAGCAAGGAGAAACAAGAGAGAATAATTGGAACAAATGTAAGCAATGTACATGATATACAAGTATAAAGAATGACATAAAGAGACCCATAATTGCCTGCAATGAATAAGTGTCAATTATAAAATGCTACAGTGGAACATCAAGCCACATTTATTAAAGTATCTAACACTGGCAAGCTTAAACATCCTGATTGTTAGCAAGGACCAACAGCCGCTGATATTGCACACAGTCTGGTGGGAATGTAAAACGTTTCATTAGTTTTGGGAAACAGTTTGGTAGATGGTTTTACCCAAATGAAATCAAAGCATATGCAGATACACAAAAGCTTGTGCATTAACATTCATAGCAATTTTGTTGGGAATATCCCTGTGCTGAACAAAATCCAAGTACTCAGGAATGCATGAATAAACATACTCTTTATGTCTAATGATAACAACACAAGGGAATTAACACAGAACTTAAGTAAATCTCAAAGTCATTGCACTAAGTGAGAGAAGTCAAAGAGAAAACAAATATATGTGCAACTTAATTTATGCAAAATTTAGAAAATTTAAACCAGTACTAGCACAAAGCAGACCCATGGTTGCTTCAGACATGGGAATGGGAATGTGTAGGAAGAAAAGTTAATAATGGAATGTAAGAAAGCCTCTAGGTAGGATTCAATTTGACTTTGGTGATGACTCCACAGTAATAAATATGTCAAAAACTTCAAATAGTCACCTCTTAACATACAGTCCACATATCTCAGTATTATCTCCATGAAACGACAATGAAGCATTTTAAATCATATTGAATAAGACAATATTGTATCAAGGATAAAAATTGGTTTTGCTAGAGTAAAACAAAATACTTTGTCTTTATTCTGTGTGTTTCCTAAGGCCCATGAAATATATTACCCACATATAAATAAAAATAATTATATATGCTATACATATCGGCCATCTCTAAAATATTTTATTAAAAACAATATAATTAAAGTCTATGATTATAGCAGTCCTTTTGTCTGACTCAATAATTTTCTAGTTATGAATTATAAGCCTTCAGATAACTGAGTAGAAATACCAGTAACGTTCTTGGAAATTATTTAGCACTGAGCAGTATGACCTCATAATGTGTCCTCTCACTGTGAATTAGTTGCCAAATATACCTCTAGGGAACTACATGTGAAGTGGGTACAAGCAGAGATACCGCAAACAATCATGTGCAATTTTGGAAGGTATCAACCAAGAACATGATTTTACTTTTTACTTAATATCAATAAGACTTTGTTCCTTTTAGCAGTAAAAGGAACCAAACACTAATTCGATCTAATGCAATTGTCAGACCATGAGATGCTAGCCTGAAGTTTTGGTTCTGAGACCTCTTTCAGGTAAAATTACGTTCTACTTGGAGCGTGAACAATGATGAGTGTTTACAAGATGAAGAGTAGGAACACTGTATAGTCAGTTTTACAAAGGAGCTAGTCTTTTTGCTTTGAAGATAAGTGATTGTGTATGCATGGGGCAAGGATAAGTTATGGTAAGAGCGCAGGCGTTTTTCATTGTGCACTCACTTGCCATGCTTTACAATTCAGACCCAGAGAAATCAAAACAGACAAATAAAGCCTTAAGTAGAGTCAAGTACAGTCAGTGTCCATGACAACATCAGGAGCATGGGGTCCAAAAGCAGAGTGTCGGTGTCTGAGCGCAGTGTGGGAGCCCAGATAGTGACCCTGTTCAACTCCCAACAGAGTGGGGAGCGTTTCTATGTAGGCAATGTGTGTGGGCACAGACTGCTGTGTGAGATCAGAGTGCGCATGCTATGAGGGGGATATCTTCAAGAGAAGGGTGTCTACATACAGAGAAACACAAAGAGCAAGCCAGGGTGTTGGGTTAGAATTAGAAGTATTGATGTGACCCATGGTTCTTAATGTAAGTGAATGTGTAAATAAAAATATAAGGAAATATAGGGACAAATGAGCATTTACATCCAGGATTACATATGTGTGAATTTACACATACAAACACAGTATCTAGTCCTCAAGTCTTTCTTCTATAGACATACGGGAATGATGTCCTAACAGCTGTGACTGTACCTACTACACAATCATCTTTTCTGATTATCATTTTCTCTAAAATAAATCAGGTCTTCTTAGTCTTGAGTCTGGACAAACTTCTTGTGTTGAAAAGCAGGGGAGTACTGAAAGAATGTGGGGAAACTAAGGACACAGAAGACAACCTGGAGATCACACTGCAAAAGTGTGAGCCAACAGGGATATTAAACTAAAGAATTATAGAAACTTATTGAATAAAATAGGAATACATGAATCTATCCTGATATCACATGAAAATATTAAGATTTTCATTAAAAATATGTTTCTAGAACCTCAAATTGTATTCCAAAGACATGTCTTAGTTACAAAGGAAGAATTTACAAAGATAAGTCTTTCAGATGTCAGCCTAACTGAGTGATCAAGGTTAGCATCTCAAATAATGCAAAAAGTTGAAACCCTGTGGCAAAATCTTGAAAGGAAAATGAACAAAGTATGATTCTGATACTATTTCAGACAAAGACACATTACCTGGGTGGGGAAATAAGTCCTGATTTAGGAACATTATACAAGAGTAAGTAACATATAATCTCCAAAATTGTGGCATCTTAGAAATCAATGAAGGATCAGGGAACCTTTCAGACTGAAGAAGATAAAGAGATGTCATCACAGCCGGACGGTGGTGGCACACGCCTTTAATCCCAGCACTTGGGAAGCAGAGCCAGGTGGATCTCTGTGAGTTCGAGGCCAGCATGGTCTACAGAGTGAGTTCCAGGAAAGACACAAAGCTACACAGAGAAACCCTCTCGAAAAACAAAAAACAAAAAAAAAAAAAAAGAGAGAGAGAGAGAGAGATATCATCACAGAGTACATAAAGGTGGAATTTCCAGGTCTAAAATGAGTTTCTCTGAAAATATATTCACACACATTTGTTTTTATTTTTATTGTGTTTATGCCTCAGTGGCTCCAGAGTGGGTTTTTGTATTCATGCAGCGCTCTTGGAGACCAGAAGAGGGTGTTGGATCCCCTGGAGCTGGGAACTAGGAACCAAATTCTGGGTCTGTGCAAGAGCAGTGCTTATACTTAACCTCAGCGCCATCTCTCTAGCCCCTCTGAAAATCTGTTCCTCTTTAAAGGTAGTGAGGAATCTGGTGGGGGAAATAACTAAAACTCAATTTTTTTTAAAGAACTCTAGAAATTAGCCAAAGGCTTGAAATAGTGCAAGAAGTGTTCTTTTCATTTTTTTTAAAAGAAAAATAGCTAAATGTTGTTAAGATAAGAGAACTTTCTCACCTTTTAATCTATTCTTTCTATCCCCCTTCTCAACCTTTCCTAGTATGCCACAAGGCTCAAGACCAGCAGTGTTGCAAAGGAAGTAGCTGTGAAAACAGCCATCCCGTCATCCACCAGAAAGGTCAGAATAGGTTTGGAGCATTCACAGACTCCCATTCACTGAGAACTGTCCCTGTATTATTTAACTAATAAGCTTTGTGGCAAAGCACTATTCATGCGGATTATCATTTGACACAACTCAGACTTTGCTCGGTGGGAAAAGTCCCATCCCCAGGAGCTTTTGCTCAAAATATTAAATGACAGTTGATTAGCATGGCAGCTTACCAAAGGAAGGAGAGGCACAGTAAACAGCCTGAGAGGTGAGATGTGTCAGACAAGCACAACGCGGTGAGAAAAATACGATAGAACACTTTTCGCGGCTGGCATTGCATACACCCCGTACCTATGTTGAAATTGTAGCGCCCAGTACCAATGACTGTGCGTTTATTTGAAACCGGGATCTTCGCAGATGCAATGAAGTTAAAGCGCGATCGTACTAGATTAGGGAAAACCTTCAACTCAGGTATGTCTGTTTTTATAGGAAGGCTGAATGACAATAGAAGCGGAGGTTGGAAGCTATGTAAACAGAGGAACGCCAGTGACTACCATTAGCCCTGAGATATTAGGACAAAACAGTAAGTGTTTCCAAAAGGCTTCAGGAGAAGCATAGGCCCCCGAGACCTTAATGTAGGACCTCTGTCTTCCAAAAGGGTCACAGAATTAATTTTCATGGTCATAAGTAGTGCTAAGACAATAGCTTGTGACAATTTGTTAAAGTTGCCATGGGATATTAATACAAATGGTGACGCCAATTTTAGCAAGCAAGACACTGAACAAAAACTGAAAAGAAAGGTCTAGCTAAATAAATATCCACAGGGGATTTAAAAATCTCTGCTATAGCCGGGCGTTGGTGGCGCAGGCCTTTAATCCCAGCACTCGGGAGGCAGAGCCAGGCGGATCTCTGTGAGTTCGAGGCCAGCCTGGGCTACCAAGTGAGCTCCAGGAAAGGCGCAAAGCTACACAGAGAAACCCTGTCTCGAAAAACAAAACAAACAAAAAACAACAACAACAACAACAACAACAACAACAACAAAAAATCTCTGCTATAATCCACTGGAACTAGGAAGGGTATGCACACAAGACTGTAAACTGCCCAGGAAAAATTGGATAAGGCCTGAATGATACCAACGCCCTGCCAGAGCACCATGCTAAGCCCAGGGCATTTGTACATTTCATGAGAATTAAAGGCCCACTCTTTATACATAAAACAGATAAATACTGAACTATTTTACAAAAAATGGGGACTTTAGTCGTTTCAAGACAGTTCTATTCAATTAATAGATAGCCACTAAACTAGCCAAACACAGTTAAGAGATAGTCCAGGGACCACACATGGCATGAAATTCAGATGTTTTATAATAAACCAAGAAAAATCACTGAGCAAGAAAATGAACGGCATACAAGAGCTATGACTGTCAGGACACAGATTTAGAGAGCTACCATGTATTTTACTTAAAACATCCAGCTTTCAACTAAAAGGTTTGAACTCTTTTAAGGAACAAAACATAAACATAGGAAACTCACTTAAAACAGCAAGAAAAATACCCACTAATTAAATTAACAGCAGATTATTAGTATCAGAAACTATGATGATCAGAAGACAATCGTACACATAGACAATGTCAAAATTAAGACTATTGCTCAGAAGTTCTGTATCTAGCAAAACCATGCTTCTAAGATGGAGAAGAAATTAACACATTTTCAGGTTTAAGGAAACCAAGTCTGCAATTACAAGATATGGTATACAAAAATACCAAAAGGAATTCTTCTGCACTGCTGGCAACTCTACACAAGGAAATAAGAATACTAATTTAAAACATGTTGAGGCCTTCAATATTATAAAACAAATAATAGTATAGGTAAAAGGGCAGATAGGTCCTGATAGTGAGAGACATCAATACCTCACTCTCACCAATAGACAGGTTACCCAGAACAGAAAAAAAAGATCACCAAAGAAACTTCAGAGTTAAGTTGTATTCTAGGTCAAGTGGTCTTAACAGATATATGCAGAGAATTCCATCCAACAGCTGCTGAAAACAAGTTCCTCTCAGTGGGCAAGAAATATTCTTAAAAATAGATAATATTTTGGTCCATAAAGCTAGTCCTACTAAATAAGAAATTATGTTTTAATCTTATCAGATCGTTGTGGAATAGAACTACAAATCATGCCAGGGAGGCCCTCCTCTTAAGACTAGCTGAATAATACAGACTCCATAGGGAAAGAAAAGAAAAAGAAGAGATCTCAAAGTTGGGTGGGAAGGAAGACAGGTGGAGAGGATGGGTGTGGGAGGAACTGGAGGTTGATATATTAAAAATATATTCTATGAAATTCTCAAAGAATTAATAAAAATATTTTAAAAGAACAAAACAAACAAAGTAGAAATATGTAGCAAAGGAAACTACAGGAAATATAGAAGTACATTGAGAATAGGTAATTCGCCTGAATGACATTGAGCCATTGAAGAAAAGATGGTGGAATTTTTTTAAATTGTTAGAATCAAATAAAGTTTTAAGCACTGTCAACCTCTGGAATAAAGCAAAAGGAGTAGGAAAGGGAATATTTATAACTAAGAGGACTAGTATTTAAAAAAAAAATCAAGAGACTTCAAATAGCAGTGTACTTCAAGGTCTTAGAAAGACAAGAACAGATCCAAAAGCAGTATGCAAGAAATAATAAAAATCAGGGCAGAAAATAATGAATGAAAATTAAGAGAGTAATATCTAGGGACAATCAAACATAAAGATAGGTGTTTAAAAAGATAAAGAGTTATAAATCCATACACAAATCAACTGAAAGAAAGTAGAGAAAACCAAATTAATAAAATTGTATATACATAAGGAGGCATTATCACAGATCTTAACAAAATACAGAGGATTAGGGAAAACATAGAAAAGCTATATTCCAAAAATATAGAATAAATAAATAAATTACTAGACACATATGACCCACTAAAATTAAATCAAGAGGATATAAACAAATATGTCCATAACAAGCAATGCAATTCAGATAGTAATGAAAAAGATTTCTCAACAGTGAAAATCTCAGAATTATTGGCATTCACTAGATAGATTCATGAGCTCTTTAAAATAGATTTTTGTATACATGGTGGTATATGCACATGATCCCAGATATTCAAAAGGCTTAGACATGAGGATTGGACCAGTCTGCCAACCTAACAAGACCCTGCCTCAAAAATAAAAAAAAAAAGTAGCTATGGATGTAGCGCATGGACAGAACACTTGTATGGGCATGGGCTTAGGTTAACTGCCCAGTAATGAGGGAAAAAAGAAAGGAAGGGAAAATTAACACCAATTCTCCTCAAACTCTTCCATTAAAAAAAAAAAACAGTAGGAAAACTCATTCTATGAAGCCAAAACTTATTACCCTGATGATATCCAGACAAACATGGCCACAGCACCAAGGAGAAAGAAAACTGCCGACCAGTTTCCCTGAAGTACTCTGATGACAAACTTCAAAATCAGTTATTTGTAAATAGAATCCAACAGTGTATTTAAAAGATCATGCACCATCATCAAACTGTTTTCATTACAGGGATGGGAGGCTGACTTAATGCAGTCAAATGAATGTATGTCATGAACACTTGGTGATAGCAGTTACATGATCATCCCCACAGATGCAGAAGGACCTTTGACAGAATCAGCACATCTTCAGGATGCAAACGCTGAAGGAGCTCTAAGGAAGCATGAAATTGTGTCATTTACAGGAAAATGGGTAACACTGGGGATCAACATGTTTAGTGAAATAATTGAGACTCATAATGGCGGATACCACACTGTTTTCTCTCATATGTGGACTCTAGATTTAAATATAAATATTTTCTTGTCATATATAGTTATTTAAAATGCCTGTCATATATCTATATCACATACAGATATGACAAGAAGGGAGGTTGTTTGAGGGGAAAGGACAATTTAAAGGGAAGGATGAATAAGCGAATGCAATGGGGTAGGAAAAGAAGTAGTGCATGCTTTCTCTCATGTAGAATTAATCTCTCTCCACCCCCTCCTTCTCTCTCTCTCCCATTTTCTCTCTCTCTCCCTTATGTGGGTATTCCATGGAAGCGGTAAGAGGCCTCATGGTGGGTGGTAGGCAGAGAAAACAGGATGAGGAGCAAATATGAACTAACTATAATGATCTATGTATATGAAAACATCATTATGAAGCTCATTGTGCATATGCTAACTTAATCTAAATATTGTAATGAAAAAACTATTGATGATCTATTACAGATTTGCCCCCAGAGAAAATAATCTTAAAAGTGGCTCCAAAGTATAATTAGGATTAGATCTTATTGTAAAATAATGATGCTAAAGTTTTGATGAAACGTTGTATTTTATAAAGTTAAATATATATATATATATACATATATATAATAACATAAACAAGATAGTGAATTTCCAGTCAATATAATTTGTTAAAGTCATTCATTAGCCAATTAAATTCATTCAGCAATTCAGTTGTTTTATATATAGTTTGTGTCTACTGGGTCTAAAACCCCAACAGTGAGCATATGACAATCGAGTTAAGAATACATGCTGGCCGGGCAGTGGTGGTACATGCCTTTAATCCCAGCACTCAGGAGGCAGAGGCAGGTGGATCTCTGTGTGTTCGAGGCCAGCCTTGGCTACAGAGTGAGTTCCAGGAAAGGCACACAGCTACACAAAGAAACCCTGTCTTGAAAAAAACAAAAAAGAAAAAAAGAGAAAAGAAAAAGAAGAAAAGAAAAAAAAAAAAGAATACATGCTGCATAGCAAAATACAGAAGCAAACACACACAGTCCTGTTCTGCAATGCCTGGGGATTGTCATCACTATCGTCATGTCCTGGGTCACACTATCTGGACTTAAAAGCAGGAAGAAAGTATTTCAGAAGGCCATGTTGACATTGCCACAAACATTTAAGACAAATTTATATAAAAAATAAAAGCATGTTGAAACAAAATGATCTTTCTATGTGGTTATAAAGTTTTCCAAGTAGACTGGAAATCTCTACTTCTAGCAGATAAAAGTCTCAGCACCAATGTTTTCAAAAGGACCAAATTTCATGTATTAAATTGTTAGAAATTTCTGGTCCCCCCTCCAATTTGATAACTTGATTATGTATTCATAATCTTTCTTCTACTAAACATAAAAACTCTTGCTTCATGATAGTTTCTAACTAGTAACTAAAGTCATTTATTTATAACAGCATAAGTGTCAAGGCAAAGCTATAGATAACTAACTTTAGCAAACAAACTCTGAGGAGATCTTTTCATCCCTGACACCAAGTGTTGCTTCTAATATTTACAATGGTATTTTAAATAGCTATATAGTTTGGAAATAACTCCATTGCAATCAGTTTTCTATGAAGAAGAATGCATGAAAATAAGATGAGATGCCTAGCTGTGCATATTAAAGTCCAACACAGAAATCTCTAAGGATATTGAAAATACTATCAATTCTACTAAATGACTGCCGTGGTGCCTCATAAGCCATGCTGGTGTGTCTCGGTAAATCTGATTCTCAGTCATCAATGTATGCTTGAGGTAATAATTTTGAAATTTGAATTGATTTTGTGTAAATGTATCTTATACTACTTTCATGTGTGTACACACACACACACACACACACACACACACACACATACACGCGCACACAAACACACACCATAGTAGAGAAATGCAAGAGAATGTTTTGAGACGTAGGAACTAAAGAAGACTGTTTATTAATCATTATGTTCTTTTGGAGGGAAGACATTGTTCTTTTTTTTTTTTTGCACCCCCTTATTTTTTCAAATACATGACCAGTTTTTCATTTTTTTATTAAGGATTTTTTTTTGTAGTTCTTTTTTTTTATTTTATTTTATTTTAATATACAATTCAACTTTACCTATCAGCCATAGATTCCCCCTGTTCTCCCTCCTCCCGTCCCGCCCGCCTCCCCACCACCCACATCCCCCCGT
>CABHPR010126307.1:0-29905 GCA_902168415.1 Peromyscus melanophrys | reverse complement strand
CTCTCTCTCTCTCTCTCTCTCTCTCTCTCTCTCTCTCTCTCTCTCTCCTTTCTTCCCTGTCTGTCTTTCTCTGTCTCTCCCTTCCTCCTTTTCCAGCTCCCTTTGTTCAAGGGCATCCGTGGAGTTCTGGCTTGATGACAATACCTACCTCTGCATCAGTGCTCTCACAGTGTTCTTATTCACTGCCTGAAGTAACCAGAACATAGGTCACTTGAACATTGCAATCAGTGAGCCTCTTTAAGGAACTAATTGAATGGGAGCAGATCTTGCTGGTACTGTGGTTAGGAAATATAACACCTGCACTGATCTTGGTCTGTTAATTTCTGTGTATTCACCCCTCAATCTTCAACTTTTATTGACACAAACAAGAAGTCTTCCATGCCTATCAGGGAGAGTTCTGCATTGAAGAACATGGGGGAGTGAGAGCTGCTATGGTAGCAGTGGTGTGAAATGGGCTAAGTTCTGTGCCTCCTAGAGTAAGAGAAGGACACATTCAGCAACAAATCTGAGAGGTTAGAAGCAACAGATGGTGCTTTGAGAGCTGGGTTCACAAGTGTGTCACAAGCTGTGAAGGGGGAGAATGCTGTGGCTCCCCACATCTAGGACTGAAATGCTGAACATGGTAGCACATTGTTGATCAGTGCATGAGTGAAGGATTGCATTACTTGCACACTGCATTCTACTTGTACCAATATTAAATGAATCACATCAATTGAAATCATTGCAAAATGTTCTTGTTTTCTCAATGTTATTTCTGAACCTAAATGCAACTGTGAAGGTGCCTTCAGTGTTAGCACTAATAAATACACTCAGAGGGAAAAAAATAAAGTTGTATAAGTCATGTAAATAGAGACGGAAGGCAAGATCTATTCTGCTTCCAGTAAATTTGAAGAGCTTCAGTCTCCTCTAAATAGAGTTGGAACCACTTCTTATTGGAAACAGTGGGAGAGTCCTCTGTTGCTGCCCTTGGCAAAGATACCAGGGCTACTATGCCAGACACCAGAAGTGCACATGGGCACGTTGAGCCATCATGGATCTGGAAGAGAAGAGCAAATGGAGAATGCCAGAAGCTGCCACTGCCAATGATTGGCATGAGCGCTTTTGCGAGGCACCTCTTGATAAATCCCAAAGCAGCTCAAAGGATGCTCTGAAGAGCACACGTTCCCACCAATCTGGGTGAGGGTCAGAACTAGGCACATTTTGTCTTTAACTCACTGTGTTCTGGCCCTTTAGTCTTTGATGCTGGAGCTTAAGCACAAGGCCTTGAGACTACTCTGCACATGTGCTATCACTAAGCAACATCACCAGGTCTCTAACTTTTCTAATTGAAAATACTCTGCCTTCCAAGTGTTAATTGCTTCTCTAAAAGATTATAACAAAAATCTACTTGAGTGGTATTAATAAAAATACTTGCATTGTCTGCTCAGCATACAAATGATATTAGATACTCGCTAAATATACAATCATTCACCATTCCTTTTACATGAGGCATCACATCCTATGTAAAAAAGCCCTCTTAGGATCATCTGGTTTAAGAGTGGTGATCATATTGTAAACAACAGGAAACTAAGTTAATCAAAGTAGTTGTAAAGTGATTGAAACAGTGTGTCTGATGTTACACTTCTCAGTTTAGGCGTTTCTGCCTAGATACATGCAATCATATGGGAATTACCTGACTTACTTGTATTCCAGCATCAAGAAATACGTTAAGTCGTGAGATAGTTATCCCCATGGGATTTAGAATCATCCAGAAGAAACGCCTCTGGATGTATCTATGAGGATGTTTCAGGAGACGTTTAACTGAGAGGGACTACCTACCCTAATGGTGCACTCTACTATTCCATGGACTGCGCTGAACAAAAGGAAAGATAGAGGAGGCCAGGTGACTGCCGTTACCCTGTTCTCTGCTTTCTGGTCTACACAGATGTGAGGATTCACAGTTGAATGTTTCCACCAGATCTCCCCTGTCTTTCCCACCATGATGGCCTGTACCCCCTCCAACTGTGTCATGAAACGAATTCTTTTTTAAGCTCCTTTGTCACAGCATAAAGAAAAATAACAATGCAAATAGAATAGAAGTAAAAATTTAACCAAAATTTCAGCATTGTTTTTTTCATTTGTTGTATATTTTTGCATTCTCTTGGACATACTCCTGCTTACTTATTACAGGGACGCAGAAGGTGTGAGTGGGTGTACAAAGCTGGTATTTTTTTATGGATGGACTACTGCAGAACAGATGTGATACATCTTGTGTTAATGAAGGACCTTCTGTTGGTAAAGTCTCAGTTCTAGAAAGTGTAGATTCCACCTGGGAGACTGGGCAAATCCAACCTGGAGCTTCAGACAGAACTACACTACCAGAGTGGTCCATTTCTTCTCCATTCTCTCAAGGATTGACAGGAGCAAGGACATTTCCCATCTATTTCCAAATATAACTGTAGATATTCACTGCAGCAGAAGTCTTGGGATGTTTAAGTATTTAGAATTTTGTAATGGTTTCTTTTCATTGGCATTTAAAATATGCAGTTATTTTGTTTTTTCTTCTCATATGTGGAGTTTTATTTGTAGTCATTCACTTTTGACATTATTTTTACAGTGGAAGGTATACAGACCTTGATTTTCTCCTTCCACCTCATGAATCTGGGGCATGAACTCACGTCAACAGGCTTGGTCTTGGGTGCCTTCTGAAAGGGCTTTGAATGATTCATTAACCTTTGGATTGTAGTTTAAGACCTAACCATTTACAGAGATGTTTGCTGAATTTGTGGTCCTATGCATGTCTGTGATCAAATACAAAGGCACCAAAGTCAATTTGAATAAGAGAAGTAAAATAAGACTTTGCAGAGCTATGGTCTAAAGAAAAGTCAATCAATATTTTAGTTTGAGGTTCTGTTCTGTTAGAAAGAGAGTGGACAGGTTGCTGTCTATTTTAGCCCCTTAGAGGTTTATTTTTTTTTTTAAATCAGTCATTAGCTTCTCCTGAGTACATGAGCTGGAAACTTCAACAACAAATTAACTCGGCTCTGCCTGCTCCAGGGACCCAAGCTCGTCAATAGTCTCCGAACACTCATTCTCTCATTGGTTTTCTCTGGAGTGCTATCGTGTTTTCCAGGAACAATTTCCTAAATCTGGAAACTCTCTGGTTCCCACACACCAAAGGAAACTCACCAGCAATGCCACCTTCTGGAACAGCCTAACTTTTCATTTTCCAACCCCAAACTCTTTCTTCCATATGTTTTGTGTCGCAAACTACCTTTTAGTATCTCTTTATTTTCAACCAGTTTAACTGGTGTAATATAGAAGGTGAAAAATAGAGCAACAAGAGCAAAAATATTTTATTAATAAATCTGCAAATGTGAATCCTGTGAATTTCTTTTGGATTATGGGTGACCTTTCATTTGGCTGTTTCATTGACTCCCACACTTCTGAAACCAGTTTGATGACTCCCACTTCAACAGTGTGTTGGAACCTGGCAAGCAGACCCGAGCACACAGTGATTATTGATGTAATTGGTGCTCCCAAGGTGATTGCTCCCTTACAATTATAATCATAGATGTTATTCTAGCATTGTTGTCCAGGAAATTTGGTGAGTAGAAAGTGACCAAATGGTTAGTTTGGTCTTCAAGCAGTGAGTTTACTACATGGCATACACATGATTATCCTTATTGAATAGAAGAGAGTAAATGAAAGGTTGAGGAATTCATATACAGCCGGAAAGTCAGTAAGAAGAGCCAGTATTAGAGCCTAGAGCCTCATTTGCTTAATTGCACAGCTGTTCTCACTCACAACTAACCCACTGCCACCAATCAATGGGTCCAACATGGGCACCAACTTCATAGCCAGTTCATCCACTTCATCTAATATTTCATCTAATATGAAGAAAAGTGTGAAATCACATGCCTATAATTCCAGCACTCACTCATTAGGCCGAGGAAGAATGAGTATGAGATCAAGAGAGTAACCTGGGAGACATGGTAAGAGCCAGTCTCAGAAAAAAATAATAAAGACTCTTCAAAGAAGCAAAGCATAAATTATAAAATAGTGACTATTCTAGGATCCTACACTCACTCATAAGAAAGACACTAAGAATAAAGAATTTAGTTAAAAAATAAAATTCATCCTATTAGTATACCACAAGTCTCAAACTTGAGTGCACATATAACCCTGGATTAGCACTTCAAGGTTACACAGGCATGGTAAAATTACAGTATCCTTTTCAGTAGAGGTACATTTAGGTGGTATATTGACACACAGTCTCTGGCAACACAATCTAGTAACACATCATTAAATTGTTATAATTTCCATAGAAAGTGCTTCCTCCCACCAAAGGCTCATGAGTTGAAACCTTTATTACCACCAGGTGGAGCAAGTGAGAAGTAATTATATAATAACAGTGTAGTGACTGATAGTTTAACTAAATGATCAATTTATTGCTGGGTTTATTAGAAATTCAGGCCCAGCTGAAGAAATAAGCTATTATGTGCATCATCTGAGGCTTTAACTTGTCTCCAAAGATTTCCTTCCTCCCTCTCTTCCCTCAATACTCTCCTTTTTTATTTATTTTTTCATCCCTCCACTGTTACACTCTGCATAATGTCCTCCATGAGGTGGCCATCAATGTTTCATCACAAGGTTCAAAAGATGATGTTCTTCCTCAATCACATGATGGCTCACAAGAAAGACAGTGAAGTGACAATGGACTGAATCCCCTGAAACCATGCACCAGAAATAATTCATTCCTTAAGTGGTTTTCTTACTTCTTTCACAGCAAAGAAAGGCTAACATTATCATTGTGTACTTACTAGTACTTTTATCTAAATATGCTAGATAACTTCAAAGAAATCCAAATGTTGTCATCTAGCATCTTGTGTATTAATAACTATTCTATTTATGATAAAGCACTATGACCAAGGTAACATATGAAAGAAAGCATTTAATTGGGCTTAATAGTTTTAGAGGGTTAGAGTCCATGATGCAAGAGCAAAGGCATGGCATCAGGAACAGCTAAGAGGTCACATCTTGATCCACAAGCAGGAGACAGAGAGCACACTGGTGTAGTGGGTAGCCACTCCAGCTTTGGTCTGGAAGTTCCAACCCCCATTGAGGCTTCCGTAACTATCACGCCTACAAGGCGGGGCCAAGGGAGGGCCTGAAGACCTGAGATCGGGATGCGCGGCGCTCTCTTGTTTCCTGGACCTGGACGCCAGAGGTAGTCCGAGGAAAGTTCTCCAGAGAACACCACCGGACTGCACTGCATCTCTTCCAGAACCCACCATCTACCTATCCCTTCATTTGTGAGTTACGCCTTTAAATAAATCTCCTTTTAACTACGTGGAGTGGCCTTAATAATTACACCTTGTTTCTGCAGGAGAAGAAAAGCTATGGATACCAACAAAATTAATAAAAATTCGATTCGAACAGGAGAAACCCCTTGATGAGGAGAAGTAAAAGATCATCCACCAATGTGACATCTCTACAAGTCGTAAGAAAAATTTAATAATCAAAGGTTGGGGTAGGGTTCTGTTTTTGTCTTTCCAGGATAATGGAAATACCCATCTTCCAGAAATCATAAGGCCTTGGATATCCAGATATTTACAGCAGAAAGAAAGAATCTATTGGTACCAATCTACACAGGGTAAAAATCTCACTGTCTAATGTCTATATCTCTATCAATCTAGAAAAGTTGTGGTTCCAATTCAATTATAAGCCAAGCTGGCTTTGGAGATGGAATGGGCTCACTCCTTCTCTAAACCCAAGCATACTGATAAAAGAAAAGGTTGAGAGATTCTTCAGTCCCATATCAGAAGAGCCCTCTGATGTGGGACAAAAGGAAACCAATAAAAAGGGACCATTGTCTTCAAGATTCTAATTCTCTCCATGCTTACTCTTGATTTCTCAGAATCCTTTCTTACATGTTCTGTCCTCTTTAAATCCAAACTTTCCATTTTGATAACAAATAAGTTTTTCCAATAGCAATCTCTGAAGTCTCCAGAAAGAAGATGGGGCCCCAACAACTCTATCCAATCCAGAATGATGCCATGGTAATCATCATCATACTACACTTCTTACCAGAATTTCAAACAATCTTACTCATTACTCTAAGACTTGCTGCGGAACCTACAGTTAGTCTAACTGAGATTTAACTGTCTGAGCTCTCTCATAGTACCCAACAGAGATACCATCACCCCCTAAACAGCAGAAAGCAATTCTAAGAAAACGACGCCCCTTCTCCCTAAGGTTTCATATTTCTCAGGGTTATGGATGATGGTTATAGGGTTGGGGATGGAAGAAAATATTAGACTCAGTATTCTCAAAAAAAAAAAAGGAAAAGAAGAAATGGAATGGATAGGTATAAGATATTATGGTAGATTATTGTATATACTAGTAAACAAATTTAGTAAAATAGCAGCCTTAGATAATTTGCACTGTAATTTGCACTGTTATGGATCCTTATATGTTGATACAAATGTAAACTATTTTTATATTCCTGTTTAAGATAATTTGTATATTGTTACAAATACAGAACTAAATTTGTTATAATGTACATATATTTCTACTCTTATTTGAAATATTTGTATATTGATGCAAATGTAAATTTATATCTGTCATACTTTATGTATGTTCTACTTCTGTTTAGGATATTCTGTATATTGATATATATTTAAGATTATTGTCATATTGCATATTGCACTATACATTCCTACCTCTGTTATAAATATCTTGTGTATTGTCACAATTTTGAAGTCATCGTCCTTTACCGTACATTTGCTTATATACTGTTTACCTTGTTTACATGAAGCCTTAGTCCTTAGTTTATTTCGATAGATAAGACTTATAGATTTATAGTCACTTATGCTTGTCATCTCTGTAGTTACATTAGTTAGGTTATCCAGATTTACAGATACATAGTCAGATGGACAGGTAATCTTCAAACACTTCATAGACCTAGAGAATATGGCATTTAAATAACTTAGAATTCTGTTGATGTGAGACACAATTGCTCCTGGCAGCACCAATTTGATCCCGAGAGAATGTTGGGCTTCTAAGACATTTCCATTTGGAAGTTTGTCTTCTTGGCACAAAATGGCCTACTGGGCAAAGAACTGCCCTTGCCTCCACTGCTGACAGTACGAATGCTGTCCTTTCTGGACAAACGGAACACAAGGAAAGCGACCACTGTACTCTGCCAAGACAGGGTAAGATGGTCTTTCAGAATTCCTGCTTCTGAAAATGGTCTGTAAGATACTCTAGGCCTGTAGCCAATTTGAATGCACCAACAATGCTGAGAAACATTAGGTGACTGTCCAGGCTGCCAGCTGTCTCGGTCTACTCTTGCAAGATTCCCGAAAGTTGCTTGCATCCATCTACCATTTCTCAGGTACCATTATATTCCTTCTCAGGTCTTTGATGGGATTGAAGACTAGCAGTTATAGTTACAACTTAGTATATATAATATCTTAGATAGAACATATTAAGTATTAGATTCAGGTTCTTTAGGATAGGACACCTTTTGGAATGATCTTTGTAACATGCCATTTACCTATGCTCTATATATCTCTGGATTTTAGTATGTGCTTCTTGCTTGATATTGTTTGCACTGATTGTAGTTCCATCTTATCTAGGTCATTATCCTTCATTACTCCTGGACAATATTTGATAACCATTCCTTTGTATATAATCTTGTATTAAGTTAGAACCTTCTTATTTAGACAAAAAGGGGGAGATGTAGTGGGTAGCCACTCCAGCTTTGGTCTGGAAGTTCCAACCCCCATTGAGGCTTCCGTAACTATCACGCCTACAAGGCGGGGCCAAGGGAGGGCTGAGGACCTGAGATCGGGATGCGCGGCGCTCTCTTGTTTCCTGGACCTGGACGCGAGAGGTAGTCTGAGGAAAGTTCTCCAGAGAACACCGCCGGACTGCGCTGTGTCTCTTCCAGAACCCACCATCTACCTATCCCTTCATTTGTGAGTTACACCTTTAAATAAATCTCCTTTTAACTACGTGGAGTGGCCTTAAAAATTACACCAATACACTGGGAATGTCATGAGACTTTTGAAACCCCAAACCCTGCCTCCAGTGACACTCCTTCTCTAGCAAGGCCACACCTCCTAATCCCTCCTAAGCAGTTCCACCAAGTGGGGAAGGAGTAGCCAAGACTATGAGCCTATGGGACCCATTCTCATTCAAACCGCCACAACAGGCTATAACAGGAAGCAGTGAAGTAGGTTGTAGAACAATGGAGAATATTTTTTAGTCTCTCACAATCTTAGTCTTTGCACTCACTATATATGTGTCATAGAGATAGCAGGAAAGCTGAGATTCACTTGTTTTTTCAATATGGAAAGACTCTGAGGTTATAGTTAAGAACAGACCCTCAAGACACTCTTTCAGGGCTTAGCATACTATTTCTTCCTTTCTATCTCTAGCCTGCGAGATGCTGGAAAGTCACTGAATCCTACTGACACATTATTTATTCATCACAAAATGACTGACATAGTATTGGTGGTGGTTAAATGTATCTATAAGAAAGATGTTACAAAGAAAACAAAAATATTTATAAATTAAAAACAGACAAAAAACAATCTATTTATTTAGGTAACAAATTAGCTATGTGTTATTTGTTATTTATTAATTATGTATGTGTAGCCATATCTATCACATAACCAAAACTCATTAACTAATTGCCTGTAAACTTAATAATCCTTAGAAATAGACCAATGTTAGTCTTCACTAACCTATCAAAACCTAAAGAATTAAAAATGTTGAGTTCAACATCCTTAGTCATCAAGGAAATGCAAGTCAAAACTACTTTGAGATTTCATCTTATACTAGTCAGAGTGGCCAAGATCAGTAAAACAAATGACAGTTTATGCTGACAAAATGTGTGGTATGGGGAAAACTCATCCATTACTCCTGTGACTTCAAACTTGTACAGCCACTATAGAAATCAGTGAGGCAGTTCCCCAGGAAGATAGGAATCAATCTATCTGAAGATCTAGCTATTCCACTCTTGGGCATATACCCAAAGAACCCTACATTCTTCTGTAAAGACATTTTCTCAAACTTGTTTGTGACTACTCCTAATATTCTATTCCTAATAGCCCCAAATTAGAAAGAGCCTAGATGCCCATCAATGCATGAATGGATAAAGAAAATGTGGTACATTTACAAAATGGAATATTACTCAGCTGTTTGAATAATGAAGCCGTGAAATTTACAAATGAATGGATGGAGCTATTAGGTAATCCAGAAACAAAAGTGACAAAAAATGCTTTGTATTCACTTCTGTATGGTCTTAGCTGTTAAGTGATTGCATTACTTCATATATGGAGAGAGACTAGGTGTAGAGTAAGGAACTGTGGGTGGTGCCTACAGAAAAAAAATAGAATGCACAGTTACAGATGGGCTGGGGACTGGGATGGTTGGATCAAATGTGGAGGGGGGGAAGAGGAGGTGAAGGAGAGAGTAGGGGAAGGGACAGCTAGAACTAAGGTCCATTTGAGGGATTATAGGAAAATCTAATACAATAGAAGCTTCTTCAAATATATTCATAAAAGAAGCAAAACTAAATGGAATCACCAAGTAATAGAGGAGAGAAAACCCCAGCTGGACATCCCTTGCCACCAAATGAAACTTCCAGTGTCAGGAATGGGTTACATCTGGTTGAGTTATTGATCCAAGGAGCCCCATGAAAAACCCCCAACCAACTCTGGCCTATGCCAACGCAATTGGTTGCTTTCCACAAATTTCCACAAAATAGGTAAGGCCCTATTGCTGAAGACAACATCCTCATAACTCACTGAAAATAGAGAAGTTAAGCTTCTACATACCTATAGTCTTTACCCCTACTGAATAGTGTTCATGTCATTGGAAGGTACTCTTCATACTGCCAAAAGAGAAAGGCAAACACCAATCCAGCTACAATCTCTGTGATCTACAGTGGTGACTTCCTGTATACAGCAATAAAACGACAACTAACAACATTCTGCTATACTCATAGATCAGTGTCTTACCCACACATCATCAGAGAAGTTGCCTACTGCGGTATATGGGAGCTCATACAGAGACCCACAACTGGACAAGGTGAAGAAAGTGAGAGACTATGGAACACTCAGTCCTAAATGGGATGTCTCCATCAGACCCCTCCTGTAGGGGCTCAGGGAACTTTGTGAAAGAGGAGGTGCAAAGATGGTAAGAGCCAGTGGGGGAGGGAAGACACCAAAGAAGCAGGGCCTTCCAAACACAACAGGACTGATGCACACATGACCTCACAGAGACTGTGGCAGAATACACAGGGCCTGCCAAGCCAGATGAGGTCCTAGCACTGAAACGGGAAGCAGACACAAGCCCTATCCACAACCCAGAAATAATCTCCAAATGACAACCACTCATACATGAAAACTTAGTTTTCTCTAATGGAGTCTCTCCGGGTATATGAACCATACTGCAGGGCAAATCCCCTGTCCAGTAGGAGATGGTCAACACAAAATGAACTCAATGGTAGTTTGGAAGCTGTTTTGTTTCATAATGTTTTGTTCCTGCACTATTTATTTATCAGTACTAACCAGTACACTTTTGAATAATAATTGTCAAAACATAAGGACAATATGAGTCTAGAAAAGTGGGAGACAGAAGTACAGCTGGTGAAAGAGAAACTCAGGGAAATGGTAATTAAGTTGCATTTTCAATTAAAAACATGAAATGAAAGCATACCAATACTGGCTAACAGACAAAGCTGTTTTGCTAATCCACAGCCTTCATCTTCCACAGAAATATGGGAGCTCAGGTTTGTTAAATGAAATAAAAACCAAATGTTGATATATACTAGTATCTTGCTGAGTATAAGTTTTTATTGCTGTTTTGAGTTTTTGTCTTGTTGTTGTTTTTAACTGAAATCATCTCCCCAAATAAAATATCAAAACATTCTTAAGTTTGGAGTATGTTCTGAAAATTATATATTCACATGTCATCAATTGAAAGTCTGGGAATTTTATTCTCAGATGTTTTTCTTCAATGTATTACCACTTGTCTTAGATAAAGTTTCTATTGCTGTGAAGAGACACCATGAATATGGCAACTATTATAAAGAACATTTAATTGAGATGGTGGCTTACAGTTTCAGAGGTCAGTCCATTATCAACATGGTGGGACATGGTGGTGTATAGTCAGACATGATGCTGGAGAGGTAGCTGAGAGTTCTATATCTTGCAGGCAACAGGAAGTGGTCTGAGACACTGGGCAGTATCTTGAGCATATATGAGACCTCAACGCCCTCCTCCATAATGACATACTTCCTCCAACAAGGCCACACTTATTCTAACAAAGCCATAGCTCCTAATAGTGCCACTCCCTATGACATTATGGGGACCAATGATATTCAAACTTTCTTACCACTAAATGTTCTTTCTTACTAAAAATATGATTTTAATTTTGCCATAGGCACAGCCACATTCACTTAGCAAATGAGTATAAGTATGCTTCCCAAAGTAGGAAAATATGTATGCTAATAAGTTTAGCTTTGAAACATTTAATTGAACATACATCATGCAAAAATATCTGATTTGAGTATATAAGGTAACATGAGACAAAGTTAACCCTTCTCCTAGGTAGTGTGCTTTGAGGAAAACCCAGTTGTTTGAATTGGTAAGTAAAACATACAATAAATGCAAATAGTTATAATTCACAGTAAGAAGGAAAAGTGAAAATTATCATATATTTATAAAGCAAAGAGTTTTTTATATGAGGCATTGTTTGATCTTATATGTACCAATATTTTATATAACAATAAACAACATGTTTGAAAAAAACATTGTAATTACCCTGATTGTAGGATCTTTTAAATTATCATGTGATGTATTTAAAATAAAATTTGGTAAAAAGTTTTTGATGTTATTTTTCTCAAATTAATGTGAGATAAAAAGGTTACCAAGAATTAGAAATAGAACAATGAGAATACTATAAATTTAGATAAAGCAATGATTGATATGTACCCTCTGCAAAATAAGAGGCAACAAGCAAAGTGTGCTGGTCACCTTTCTATAACAATTCACTTTCTGAAACTATATCCAAGGTAATGAGATGACAGGCATCAGACTGTTTATGTTCTATTTTTACAATTCTTGGTATTACAGGATCACATTTCATGTGTTGTAAGATGAAGTGTAGGGTCTAAACAAGGCTGAAAATCTGGGGAGAGAAACAATGTCTATGAATCTGAAATTGTGCAATACATCACCTCTCAGGTGTGATGGTGCAAGGATGTTCATGTCAGTCTAACCTCCCACCTTACCTACAGAAGGGCAGTGGAACTCATACACACAGAGGAAAATGAAAATATTGCTGCTAAACAGTGAGAGATGAAAAATGTGTAAGAACTTTTCAAATCACATTTGCCCTCCTTGTAAACATGCAGCCCAAATGGAGATAGATTAAAAAATACCTTCAACCACGTTTCAATTACATGGGTCGTAAATGAGGAGAGTGTCAGGCCAAAGAAAGACTACTGGCAATGGTCGAAAGAAAGCCCGAACTGACCTACTCTGGTGATCGGATGGCCAAACACCCTAACTGTCGTGATAGACCTCTCATCCAATGATGGAAACAGATGCAGAGATCCACAGCCAGGCCCCAGGTGGAGCTCCAGGAGTCCAATCGGTGAGAGAGAAGAGGGATTATATGAGCAAGATGTTGAGACCATGATTGGAAAAAGCACAGGGACAAATAGCAAAACTAGTGGAAACACATGAACTATGAACCAATAGCTGAGGAGCCCCCATGGAGCTGGATCAGGCCCTCTGGATAAGTGAGACAGTCGATTAGCTTGAACTGTTTGGGAGGCCCCCAGGCAGTGGGACCGGGACCTGTCCTTAGTGCATGAGCTGGCTTTTTGGAGCCTGGGGCCTATGCTGGGACACTTTGCTCAGCCTGGGTGAAGGAAGGAGGGGACTGGACCTGCCTTGACTGAATCTACCAGGCTGAGCTGAATGCCCAGGGGAGTCCTTGCCCTGGAGGAGATGGGAATGGGGGGTGGGTTGGGGGAGGGGGGGAGGAGGGAGGATAGGGGAATCGGTGGCTGATATGTAAAATTAAATTAATTATATATTTTGTTAAATAAAGAAAATACAATTGCTTCCTGTGAGCATCACTCCATTCTATGTCCCCAACAATTGCTAAAAATAGCTGGGCCGTGGTGGCACACACCTTTAATCCCAGCACTCGGGAGGCAGAGCCAGGCCGGTCTCTGTGAGTTCAAGGCCAGCCTGGTCTACAGAGTGAGATCCAGGACAGGCACCAAAACTACACAGAGAAACCCTGTCTAGAAAAACAAACAAACAAACAAACAAACAAAAAAACAATTGCTAAAAATAATTTTTCAAAAAGGTGCCATATCTTTCATGAAGCGTTAAGCACAGGATCATCAAACTCAAGGGAGGGGGGCTGAAGAAACAGATCACAAAAACCAATGTTAGAGACTCCTGGAAATAGAAAGGTCATTCAAAGGGTATAAAATAACCATGAATATCTTAACACATTTAAAGACATTACAAGTACAGTACGAGCAGGAAGACTCCTCTGTGTTTGAGAAAGATACAGATTTCAAAATGGAAAAATCGGTCATTTGTTACCAACTCATTGCACAGATTTTGCAGCTGCTCACAAAGCACGCTCTGATAGAGGCCTTAAGAAAATCTTGGAGCCTGTGGTGGTGGCACACGCCTTTAATCCCAGCACTCGGGAGGCAGAGCCAGGCAGATCTCTGTGAGTTCAAGGCCAGCCTGGTCTACAGAGCCAGATCCAGGAAAAGCACCAAAACTACACACAGAAACCCTGTCAAAAAAAAACCAAAAAAAAAAAAAAAAAAGAAAGAAAAAAGAAAGAAAATCTTTGGTGTACAGTATATGTAGAGACAGAATAAGGGAAAATAGAAGAGAAATTAAAAAAAACAAACAGGAAACAGGACAGGGATGAAGAAAAACATATCAAGGAGGAATTTAAAAAGTTTTAATTACTGAAGGTTTTCCAATATGTTGAAAAAATGGGGAATCTTTGTAAGATTCAGAGAGAAAGAAGGACACGTTCCTCCAAGGCAGAACCAGGAAACATTCAAATGTCATGTCCTGTAGCCTGAAAGGAAGTGAGTAACAACTTGGACTCCAGTGCCTCAGTCATGTCCTCTCAAGAATGAGAGCAAAGCAAAGGTGGTTTTAGACAAAACTGAGAATGTCTTTCAAAACCTAAGTTCACTTAATACATTTCTGAAGGACGTAACTCACCCACAGGTAAGTGACACGTGGAGTTTGAGGTTCATGTGGGAAGGAATAAGGAATGATAATACAATGAGCACACACGAGTGGACCCAGATTGAATGACACACTAAGAACTGAACAAAAGCAGCATGAATGCAGACAGTGAGATGCAAGATTCCAAGATATTTTGAGTGTATTTCCTAAGAAGAATGTAAAGTCAGATCACAATGTACATAATAACCACAAGTATATGAGAAAAGGATGATTTATTTGCAAAACTAAATAGACCTAAATGCTATGAGGGACAAAATGAAAAAGAAAACACCTTGGTTTAAAAACAATAAAGAAATGAAGGAGAAAGAAACATAAAGGCTGAGGTACTGTGATTCATCTAACTCAATTATATAAATACAAATGAGATAAATGCACCATTAAGAAACAGACAAAATGACTTCATGAGAACACAGGTCTAACATAACACTGTTCTTAATAGTCATCTACAAAAATAGAACACAGAAATGTTCGTATTTGGCTGTAGTAAAATTTTACAAATCCAAAAAAGCTTATCATAGCAATAATCATAAAAACAAACAAACAAAAAGACTTTAAGGTAGAAAGTAACATTAGTAGACATAAACTGAGCAAAACTTTAGGTGATTAGTTTCACTGAAAAGATGGAAGATTTTAAAATGCATGTGTTCTTAATCAATAGGTACAATGTTATTATTTTATTAATGAAATATTTCTGGAATCTAGGAGAAATAATAATCTATAACTGGGCTGGCAAGATGAGTCAGCAGATGAAGTTATGTGCTGCAATCTGGAAGATTTCAATTTAATCCTTGGGTCCCACATGATGGAAGGAAAGAACCAAGTCCTAGCTGTTGCCCTCTACCTCTACAATTGCTCTATAGCACACACACACACACACACACACACACACACACACACACACACACACACACACACACACACACACACACACACACACACACACTCACACACACACACACTCACACACACATGCAGGTACACACACATACAAATGACTAAATAAATAAATGTAAACAAACATTTTAATATCTACAATTGTAGCAATGAATTTTTGTTACTGCGAAAAAATTAAGAATGACTATAACATAGTAAAGTAGTTGCAAAAATATTACAGAAAAACTCGTTTTGACATTGCTGAAGTGGAATTCACAAGGAAACTCTTAGTTCAAATCTATGTGTTACTAGGCAGAGATTTCTCAACTCTCTGCAGCAGAACATTCTTTGGGGATCTTCTGAAAATATTTGTGTTGGTATAACCTGGATTCCGTACATAACCTGAAAGAAATGATTCCTTGCTTCATTGAACACCTTAAAGACCTAATCTAAATGCAAGTAAACATGAAATTAACTGATTGTGGAAATAATCTCCAATAATGTTAATAAATGAAAGTTTTTAAATCATAAAAGTATAGGTAAAACTGATAAAATGAACAATGTTAAAAGTAAGAACATCTAATCTTCAGAAGAAACTGCAAGAGAATAAAAGTTAAGCTATGTACTGCAAGAAAATCTCATTAACATCAACACCCTTTGTATCAATAATATATAAAACACACAGACTTTCTGGGTGAATTTCTGTTCCAAGATGAGACCATGCATGAAGAACGTCAACATGCTGATGAGTACTCTGTACAGGAGGAAATCCATGTCTTTATTAATTGATAGTGATAAAAAAGTCATTCTAACTCTATATAGCTCCCCTAAAAGGCAAACAGGACATAAGAAAGTCAGACTAAGAACACAAAGGCTTGCTGAAGCCTTGAGGCAATATAACTCCTACCTGATGATGCTAGAAATCAATAGCATCCTTTTTAGGGGGAAGATGAGCATCAGCTTTGGGGATGGGTAGGAACTGGGAGTCCAAAGCCCTTCACAAACCTAAGAAGCAGTGACTAGGAGAACAGATTGGAAAAATCTTACTGGACAGATGTTTTATATAGTGGAAGGTCTCTGTTCATGATCCCTTGGTTGACTTAGGAGAAAGGGAGTTTTGAATGTACTTGAACATCTTACCAAGGAAACATAAGGAAAAGTGCTGAGACTGCCTGGTGATCTCTTTCAGATACTTATGAGAAGCCACAGGGAAAAATAAACCACAGAAGAATTTTTAGTCACTACTGGAAAAACTTCCCCAAATCAGGACTCATGGGAAAGAGAACTACTTTGTGGTTTTGCTCAGCCAGGCTTGAAGGAGTTCAAGGGCACCATGATAGCACTTCCTGGAGAATGCCAAATGAAGCAAACTGTGACGTAATCCAGTCAAGTCACAAAGATCTGAGGGCTCTTGTGCTACCTTTAATGCCAAGAGCCAGACATTCAAATGATGAAGATGTAGATTTGTTCTTACATCAAAATCCAGAAATCACATTTTACACTAAATTTATGTAACTGAAAATTTCCAATTAGAAAGCTCCTATGAAATCATAGGAGAGGTCTTTTGACATAAGGATGATCTTAATTTCTATTTACTTTATATATACAGACAACAAGACAAAGATAAGTGGTCTTTACTTATGTCTTAAGAAAAACAGTGGTAAATGCATGAAGATAAGCTCATTTCTAAAGTTTTAACTTACTACAAAGCAATCCATACTTGAACGATTAAATCGAGATTCACCTGTTGGAAATGTCTTAAACATGCAGACCAGTTCTCTCCTTTGATACCTTTACTAACCATAGGGTGGGATTCTGTCACACATACACACACACACACACACACACACACACACACACACACACACAGCCCATTTGTACTCTTATTACAGAGCTGCTCCTTCCACAACCACCTGAGCTCTTTATCACAGTTCTGCAGGCCCTAGGGTGACAAGATAGCTCATTTCACATACCAACTTGGCTAGGCCAGAAGGGCACCGGATATTTAGTTAAGCATTAGTCTATGACTCTATCAGGAGGTACGGACTGTATTGTAGGATGATTCTTTGTGTACACTCTGAAGATGTGTCTCTGCCAAGGCACCTTCTGATTGGTTTAATAAACAGTTGAATGGCCAATAGTTAGGCAAGAGTGGATAGGCAGGACTTCATGGAAGGGATAGGAACTCTCAGAATAGAGGAGGGATCTCCCAACCAGACACGGAGGAAGTGGAACACATGGTATTGAACAGAGGTAATGAGTCATGTGGCAGAATGTAGATTTATGTAAATGGATTAATTTAAGTTTTAAGAGCTACAGGTACAAGCCTAAACTAAGGCCAAGCTTTCATAATTATTAAGAAGTCTTAGTGTCATTATTTAGGAACTGGTTACACTACAAGAGGCAAACATTTCAACAGATAGACTAAGAATAGATAATTATGCTCATCAACATGGGTGGATCTCAGTCAATCAGTGGAAGGTCCAAATGGAACAACTAAGAAGGAGTTCCCTCTGTCCTGATGTGTGGGCATGAACAGCAGTCCTCAGTCTTTGGACTCGAGTCTTGAAAGCAACACTGAACTAAAATAGACTACTGACACTTGACTACCCCCAGCTTGATGGCTCCAGATCTTGAAATGGCTCAGCTCCTGTAACGAGATGTTATTGTGGGAACCAATTCTGATAAATCTCCGTATACATGGACATATAGTCTCCCATTCAAAACATTGAGAAACATAAATGGCAAAACCGCCTTTGTGAGCTGCCCTGCTCCTCTTTTTGCACATCTGTTGCCTGGGAAACAACTTGAGGTTTCAGAGCTTTGAATGGTTTTCTCTAGAAGATACTTTGTATCTTGTTCTTTCCTGAGCTCCCTGCCCTATGTCTCCTGGGGCTGAGTCACTGATGTATCCTTTTTCTTATATAAATAGATTGACTGGGGGAAGTCTCTACAAAAGTATCAAACTGTATCATTAAACCCTTACAATTGCCTGGAAAGACACTACAAATTTAACAGGTTATTTCATTAATCCCTGAAATGATACTGATTGCTTCAACCACTCATTTTTAAAATTGAAGAAAGGGAGACTTTGAATGACTGAGAAAATTGGTTGAGGTTGCAGAATTGGAATTGGCAAAAGGTTGCTGTGTTCTTGAGCCTAAACTCTTAAATGGCTGTGTTGTTAAAAGGTCTTTAGGGGCCGGGCAGTGGTGGCACATGCCTTTAATCCCAGGACTCTGGAGGCAAAGGCAGGTGGATCTCTGTGAGTTCCAGGCCAGCCTGGGCTACAGAGTGAGTTCCAGGATAGGCTCCAAAACTACACAGAGAAACTCTGTCTCGGGGAAAAAAACAAACAAACAAAACAAAACAAAAACAAAAACAAACAAACAAAAACAACCTCTTAGGGGAAAATTAGTATAATGGAAATATAACAAATATACAGTCCTAGGGCACGATGCTCATGGATAACCGAGCTGCTATGCCAACCTTCCTTCTTGTCAATTGGCAAAATGTTCCCATGAAAGTAGCAGTGTGGGTACTGCAGAATGTAGTTGCTGACATTTGTCTTTCCTAAAGAGTATGATGAGGAAGGAATATTCTGAGAATTCCTTTGGTGCCAAATTTTTCCAGGACTAGCACAAATTAGAAGTGGTTGTGAGAAGAGAAAGGCAAACAGTTTAGTACCCATACCTGACTTTTCTTCAAACTAAAGGGGTATTTAAATCAGATCCAAAGTAGTAAAGATGGAGGGTGCTTGGGGCTCCAGGAGGCTCTTGTCTCAGAGGCTGCGTGGAGAGGAGAAGAAGGCTGCATCAGGAAGTAGGCAGCAAACGAATGGGCGGGTAGACAGGGCTAGGAAGCCAAGCTGCCATGAGTTCACTAAGGCAGATGCTGCAATATGTTTAATGTTTCTGGTCGGGCTGGAGGGACAGTACAGACAGAAATGCTGTTGCCCCGGAACCCCTCACAGGACGTCACGGGGTGGAGCAGGGAACAGGAGTGCTAGCTAGGAGGGTCCAAAACATTGACTTAATTGGATCTAAAACCTGATGTTTGCAGAAATGTCGAAATAAAAATCTCAGTAGATTAGATTACATTTCTAATGATGAGAAATATCGTGAACTCAGAGCTAAGAAAATTGTCTTAGTTATAAAAGAGAGTAACATTTTTCTTCCCCCAAGCTTTGTCAGTCTTGTACCTCTAAAACACCTAATAATTGTGCTACTTTTATTGAAATGTGGAATATCTCAGATAAATAAAGATGAAGATTTATCTGTTGGTAATGACTGTTCTGTAAGCTGACTTATAAATTATTAAACTTGCACACACACACACACACATACACACACACACACACACACGCACGCACGCACGCGCACACTCACACACACTCACATAATCACTTTCCTCTGAGAACAAGAACACAAGCAGCAATAGTAAAAATGTGTTATCTAACCCCCAAAAAGATAAAAGGTAACAAAAGGTGGAGAGCTGTTGTTATGCTGTCTGTTCATGTGTATTCTTCTGTACTGAACACACAGAACAGTGTGAGAACTTACTAAGTAAACTGTTTACAGTGTTGCAAAGATGTAAGAATAAAAGGAGTATGGAGAATTTTAATTTTTCACACATTTCTGTAATTTTAGGCATGTTCAACATTACATTACTTTGACAGTAGAAAATAGATATATACCCATAAAAACCTTTCTATTCACCTCTCCACATAGTTGGACATAGTACTGTCATTGTCCATGTCCTCACTGTCACCTTTTACTAACATTTGATGGAACACATACTTCCTGAGCACTTTATACATTGTAGGTGTTGAGCAAACAGTATTTTTACAAAAGATTTTCAAACTTCCTAACGTTAAAATTCTGGTTAAAAAAGTATACAAAATAGTCTCACAGTAAAGAGCAGTGGCTAATATTTGGGAAATTAAATAGGATAAGGGAGAGATAGTTGCAGAGTAGCTCATTACATGGTAGACAGGAGGCAGGGCAGAGAGAACTGCAATATCTATGATAAAGTGTCATTTCTAGAGGCAGGAGAGACAGACAGACATACTGAGTACAATAGGAGGAGGAGCACCAGACAGAGATGAGGCTATGTGAAGACCACTGTACTAGATTGATAAGGGGCATCAGTGAGGCCAAAGTGGCCTGGTCAGTGTCAGGGACTTTAGTTCAGATAGGAGTGTGTGTCAGTGGTGAGGAAGAAGGCAAAGGGGGATGTACTCAGCCTGCCACTTGGGTCTGTGCAAATCAGAAGCCAAAAGTGCTTAGTGATCTTACACAGATCTGACAAGAGTCAATGAGACACTCTTTGGTGACATGAAGAAGGTATGAAATTCAGTTTTGGGTCCTTCAGTACATTTTGGTAGAGAACATCTGTACCCACACATTTCTGCTTTCATGTGATACCAGGTAGATACCACAGTGCTGATGTTATCCTATGAACAAAATGTTCAGCATCTGACCTTTTATACTAGAGAAATTGGGTGATGTCTAACATAGCTTCAGAAGCAATGGGTAGATTTGCTACAAACACAGGGTGTGTTGGAAGAGAAGAGACTTGAGCCTCACCTTCATTTTCAAACCATCAGGCTGCCTGATACGTGAAAAGGAAATGTCCTACTGGGATACAGGTATGACTTTATTGTATGATTTTATGCATGTATCCTAGCACTTTGGTCTTACATAATAATGTTTACGTATCTAAACCTCTGAATAGATGAGCTGTGCAAGTTTAGAATAAATATATTTGTTTGTTTTAATATCTAAGAATAAAGCTCTCAAAGTTCCTCAAATTTAGTGAGTTCTCATTAAAATGTTATTAGCAGTGAACACACTACAATCATTGGCTGGAATGTGGCTGCTAGCAAATTCATTTCTAATTATTTTCCAACAGTTTTCAATTATTAATATGCTTCTTTTCTGGTATAATTTTTTGCAAGCCCCAATCTCAGAATTACAACCTCAAATTGAATTTATAATTTTCTGGCTCTGTGTACTTGGTACACATGACTTAGTCCTGTCTGAACAATAAAAAATGTGTTCTTGGGTATAAACTACTGGGGGTATTATCACACAAGAACAGCTCATGAACAGCCATTTCATTTCTGAATACTAGGAAAACAGCTAAATTACCATAAAGGAGATCTGGTATTAAGCAGAAACTATCCTCTGAACGTTAGAAAAGTAGAATTGAGTTGTCAATTAGGTTTTTGAAGTCCTAAATAATCAATATAGACAAGGGAATTTATCCTAGATGAGTGGAAATAAAACAAAACTATCACAAATTAAGATATGAGGTTACATTTGGACGAGCCAGACCCACTCCTGAGAAAGTCCAGGAAGAATCTCCAGGTGGAAAGGTCAGAGGGACCCACACCTGGGCAGGCTCTCAGAACCTCATCTGAAGAGTTCCTCTTATTTCCAAGTGCTTTTGATTCTTATTTGCCTCAAACAATAACCTTTTCGGGGTATCCGTCCTCCTGGAGTGATTTGAGCAGAATGGTATTTATTTTATTTATTCATTTACTTTGAATCTCAAGGACAATTTTTCTCAGGGTTTAAGAAACTATAAAGAGATGAAATCTGGATTGCCACCAACATTAAAATATAACTTTAAATTTATAATATTTAGTCTCTGATATCTAAAACTTTTTCAAAGCTCACAAGAAACAAGTCAGTGATCTAGAAAGCACATTATCCCTCACACACGAAACAAATCAAAGAACACACATCCCTAGGCACAAGGCAATGAAATTGATAAATGCAGAAAATGAAGATAAAAATCTTGAAGTAACAAAAATAAGGACCATGCCAGTGAAAGGAAATGACAGAATGAATTCAGACATTGCCATAGTACAAACGCAATCCAGCATCAACTGGTACCTGCCAATGCTGTGGGGGGTGGGGCCTATCAACCTAGAACTGTCAATCAATGAAATGAGCTTTCAAGGATGAAGCCGAGATGACATTCAGAGATAAACATCAAGAGGAGGTATCTCCAAGAGACACGATCTGAAAGAAAATTAAAGTACGTAGTGCAAGAAGAAAAACAAAGATGTGGAATAGTGGCAAACGTGGAAAACAAACAAGGGGAAGTGAAATGGAAACTCTGTCTAGTCTCTGATCATACCACGTGCATTATAATTAAGTAACAAACATAAATTTCATTTCACTTAGAAATCGAGAAGCACAATCACTGTAAAAACAGAATGAATCTAAACAATTCTAATGACTTTAGAAGTATGCTTTAGTGGCGGACTCTTCTTTTGGTGTCGACTTTGTTCTATTTTGACTCTATTTTTCAGTTCTATCTATCTAAATTATGTAGCTTATTGACGGAAGGTCTCCTGACATATGTTAGAATAAAGATAGAGTAGGAACTCCAGGCGAGCAGACAAGGTTTGGAAGGCAGCCTTCTAACTGAGGGTGAAACAGACATTTCTGGTGGAGAGGACTGGGAAACACCACATCAGTATTCTAACAGCTACACATACATAGAAGAATATTAGGAACACTGTCCTATTCTAGTGAAATTTGAATCTGTTTTACCCTAGGGTTGACTCAGGTGCTTTGAAATGCTTCCCAGTACATTTGCAATATATTCAGGGGAGTAAAATAATGAAATTCAGTATTTCATTATTTTGTGCAAATAAAAGTCCAAGAGATGATGACTTGGGGAAGATCACTATGTGTGTTTTAGCTCAATTTCCAAGACTACACACATGGTTGGTTGCTATTTATTTGCTTATTTATTTTTTTATTGCAAATGCCTAAGAGCCCTGGCTATACCACCACATGGTGTTGTGAGCATCCACAGTGCTGGTGAAGCAGAAGCATGGTGAGGAGGCCTTCTTCATTCACATCAGCTGCGGACCACAGCACTACATCTCTGAAGCTTGGAAAGGGGAATTTCAGTACTGCTGCGGGATGGAGCAAAAACTGCGGTGCCTTTGTGGTTCATCACATTGAACAGAGTCCCGCTCCAGAAGCTCCCTAGCCTGGATGAGCACATACTACCGCTGAAGTTTTTAGAACATAATTGTAGGATCATCTTTGTTGGTCACTCAGAAGAATGGGTGACTCTAAGGAAGAAACCCAATAAGAAGGAAACATTGGCCGGGCGGTGGTAGCGCACGCCTTTAATCCCAGCACTCGGGAGGCAGGGCCAGGCGGATCTCTGTGAGTTCGAGGCCAGCCTGGTCTCCAAAGCGAGTTCCAGGAAAGGCGCAAAGCTACACAGAGAAACCCTGTTTCGAAAAAAAAAAAAAAAAAGAAGGAAACATTGGCATAAACAAATATCTTAACAATTTCTCTATAGTAATAGAAGACACCAGAGTCTTCTAGAAGCAGCTTCTGGTTTGAAGTAAGATGATGGTGACATGTGTATTTCCAGAAGAGGTGACGGGTTGGCCCTCTTAAATTTTATTCTCTCTCTCTCTCTCTCTCTCTCTCTCTCTCTCTCTCTCTCTCTCTCTCTCTCTCTCTCTCTCTCTGTGTGTGTGTGTGTGTGTGTGTGTGTGTTGATGGTTCCATGCCACAGAACGTATGTGGAGGTCAGAGGACTTATTTTTGAAGTCAGTCGTCTCCTTCTACCTTTAAATAGTCTCTAAGGATGGAACTCTCAGGTCACTAGATTTAGCAGCAAGAGCCTTTACTCTCTGAGCCATCTTGCTGGTCCCTTTTCATTGATTCTTAGTAGTGGAGTCATACACAAAAAAGCAGTGGAAAATGAGCTTAAAAATTCCTTTTAACTCTACACTGAACTCCACATCCGTGATCCTTGCATCACAGGGAATCTTTCACAAACAATCTTCTAAGCGATTCTATACTTAGAGACTCGGCCTAGTTTTTTATCCACTAGTGTTTTCTCCCCAGTCTGAGGTTCTACGTTTGTAATGGCAGAAAAGTTTTATTTGTTAAGGTTCTCAATTCACCCTTGTAGTTGCAAAACCTGATAGATAGCGGACTTCTACATTGCACGTCTCATGCTAATTTGACTGACATTCGTTTCTTCCCACTGAAACACTTCAATCTCACTTCAGGCTGTTGGCCACCCATGCCATGGTTTATTTTTGGCTCCTGGAACAGCAGCCTGTCTCTTTCCTTGCCAGCAAACCTACACAAATGTCCCATCTTTTTCTTTCTTGATATTTCCTTGCTGAGGAATGACATCCACACCCATGGTTTCTACTACCACCTCCGTGCCAGTAACTAACACTTTGACTCCACAAATCACAACTCTCTATGATTTAAAGTTCTCAAGATGTAGAGCTCCCACAATGAATTAAGATGATCGATTTCTTCACAAAAATGCACTGGTCTGCCAGATAACAAAGGGTGATAATACCTCTAAATTTCAAAGGTACCTGAAAGCAAAGATGTAACAGTACAAATTATCATGTCTCCTCCTAACAGGTAACAAGACTGAATGTGCTGTAAATTTGGACCTCTGCAGAACTACTTAGGCTGGATCTCCCTGACTGTATCTGGTGTAATTACTAGTATGTGTGCTAATTTAATGGAATGCCTTTTTCTGTTTCCCATCTCACCAAAAATTCTATCTTGTCTCAGTTTTACTTTCCATATAGGAATCAAATAGTTTTTCTAAGTCTACAGTATAGTCATTTTCATATGAGAAATACTTTTCTGGCTTCTACTATTTGAAGGCTATAGTCAGTAATATAGCACCTGAAACACACTAACACCCACTCTGATTATCACTACCAAACATGTTATTCACTGTGTGTACACGTTAGTTTTATTTTAAATACTTTTTTTTTGAGATAGTATGATTACATCATTTCTCCCTTTGATTTTTCTCTCTCCAAAGCCTCACATATACCCCTCTTTGTTCTCTTTTCAATTCATATACTCTTTTTTAATTAATTGATGTTACATGTATATACATATGTATATACAAATATAATCCTAAATACAGTTTACTAGGTCTGTACAATGTTACTTGTAATTATGTTTTCAGGGCTGACCATTTAGTGTATTGGATAATCAATTGGTGTGCTTTTCCCTGAGGAAGACTATTTCTTATAATCTCAGCGTTCTTTAGTTGCCTGTAGTTTTATGCAGAGTTGGGACCCCTTGGGCTTTTCCCCTGTCCACTTTAGCATGCTCATTGGTGCCCTTGTTCAGCTCATGTTTGGGCACTCATGTTGGTGAGACTTTATGGGTGTAGCTTCTGACATTGCTAGGAGACACAATCTCACAGAAAATTCCCTGATCCTCTGGCTCCTACAATCTTTCCACACACCCTGTAATGTTCCCTGAGACTTAAATGTGGGAGTTGTTTTGTAGGTTAATCTATCAGGATTGTGCTCATAACTCTGCACTTTGATTGGCTATGGTTTTAAGACCTGCTTAACAAGATAGAAATCGTTCGTGGTACTGGAAACTTAGCCAGGGTTAGTGAAGTCATAGTTCTTGGAAAAAAACCCAAAACTACAGCTTTATTAAACTAGTATAATCCCTCAGTACATTCTAAATATTTGTCCTTACACCCACAGATCAGCAAAACCCTCACCCCTCATGAAGGAAACTTGCATTTGCCACAGCTGGAGGTCACTACAGAAAACCACAAATAATCGAACAAGAAGTTAATATTTAATTGTCAACTTGCCACAGCCTAGACTCACTAGGGGAGAACTTCTCAATGAGCTTTTATCTAGGTTAGGTTGACCTAAGGATACATCTGTGGAGAATTGCCTTGGTTGTCGATTGGTGTATGAAGATCCAGCCCATTGTGAGTAGCACAATTTCCTAAGCAGATGGATCTGGAACAGTAGAGAAGAGAAAGCTAGATGCAAACAAGCAAGGAAGGAGTCCTGTGATTATTCTTGCTCTGTTCTTGATTGTGTATGTGATACCTTACGTCCCTGCCTTGACTTTCCCTCAATAATGGACCGTAGCCTGGAATCATAAGTAAAATAAAACTTTCTTTGCTGTTTTTGTTAAAGTATTTTATCACAGCAATATTAAAAAAAGTATAAAATGAACAAAAATAAAGCTAGAAAACTGTGTTTCCGTGTACAGCATTTATTTCAATTGAACAAAATCACTTGCTGTTCATCTGGTGGAAAAACCACAAGAGCAGCATTCCATCCTTTGACCATTGCAGGTCCAAAGCCTGGAAGGCCGGTTCTGGCCTCTCTTCCAGGAAATTTTCAAAGTACTTAAGATCAGATCTCCTGAAAATATCTGTCAATTACATAACGTAGCTCAAACGAAAGTTCCCTAACTTCCTCAAAGCAATACATACCTTTGTTAGATAACTATTATACTCCCTGAACCCCAGGTATGATTGGGGTGTGTTTGAGATTCATCCATTTGTTTCCTCTAGTATCTAGCCAGCACAGGGGTAAACAAATATGCCACAGATGAACTAGATGTATTTTTAAAATTCCTGCTTGATCTTCATTTTCCTGTTTCTTAAATTTTAATGTAATATAAAACACTATGATTCTTAAAAGGTAATATAGCAATTGTCTCTGTAATTTATAGAAAACTCTTTCACAGTATTCTACAAATTTAAGTATGAATCTCTCATATATATATATACATGAATACATATGTATGTGTTTGCATATATATGCATATATAGAGAAATCCTGTGTGTTGTTTATGTGTATATACATGTTAACATACATGTGGATGCATATGAATGTGTGTGTGTGCACATGTGTGTGTCTGAGGTTGACATCTGATATCTTCACAATCACTTCCAGGCTTACTTTTTGAGGCAAGATCTTTGGCTCAATCTGGTACTACTGTTTCATCTATCACGGCTACCCTGCTGGCTTCAAAAGTCCCCAACAACTACATTTTACGATCTGGGGTTACAGAAGGGCTACCCCCAACCTAGAGTTTTACCTGGGTATTGGATATCCCATCTCTGATAATCACTATTGTATAGGAATTCTTTACCCACTGAGCAATCTAACCAGCCAATTTGAGTCAAAATGTATTTGAGAAAAAAATATTACTTGAAAAAGTTAAGTCTCAGCTGGGCGGTGGTGGCGCACGGCTTTAATCCCAGCACTCGGGAGGTGGAGGCAGGCGGATCTCTGTGAGTTCGAGGCCAGCCTGGTCTACAGAGAGAAATCCAGGACAAGTGCAAAGCTACACAGAGAAACTCCACCCACCCCCTGCCAAAAAAGAAAAAAAGAAAAGGAAAGAAAAGAAGAGAAAAGAAAAGAAAAAAAAGTTAAGTTCTGGGATTAAAAGTCACTTGTTTCACACTCACAAGAAAAAAATCCTTGAAGGAAATGCAAACATTTGAAATTTTATTTAGTTATCTTTATATTCAGGAAGAGCTGAGCCACTTCTACATTACACAGCAATAGAATTAAGAAATAGCCTTGGAGGGCTGACTCAAACTCCATTAATCTGTACCCTGCTGTTACCAGAGCTCACATCTCAGTCTCCTGAGCTGCTGCGACACCTGGCATCAGTGTTGCTAAGTTACATTATGTAGTATTCTCTAGATTCTTTTTACTGCCTAAGGAATTAGTATATGACTGAATTATACTCTGCTTGTTCCCTTGTTTATAAGCTTTGTAAAGGATGGACAGAAGCGTACCTCGTTATAATTCAGTTTTTAACATGAAACTTTATAGTGTATATAACAATGCACACTGTAGGGCAATAAAACCATTCTTAATACTAACATACTTTCACTAGCAAGGGATGCTAGTTTGTATTTTTATGTACAGCTTGTAAATTCTTACTCTTTGTGAGGATAAGAGGAGCAAGGATTAGAAATGCTCTTAAATGGGACTTTGTGACAGGAACAGAAAACATGTCCTGAGATGTATACCATGGGATGTTTTGTCTCCGAGACTCAGAGTGCATGCAACAGATAACTTTGAAATAACTAATTATTATCATGTTACAAGATCACCATCATGCATGTGTTCTATTACTGACAGAGGTGTCCTTCATCTGTGAATGACAGAAGTTGAACACCATTTAATAGAAATGACAGCAATTAATTATTTGTATGGTGATATTTTATTTGTACTAAAATGTGATTTGTATGTTAATAAATAAAGTTGCCCGGGGGTCAGAGCTATTAGAGCCATAGCGAAAGCCGGGTGGTGGTGGCTCACACCTTTAATCCCAGCACTTGGTAGGCAGAGCTAGGTAGATCTCTGTGTGTTCAAGGATACAGCCAGCATTGGAGACACACGCCCTTAATCTCAATACCAACCATAGAAGACCTGGAGGTCTGTACAGACAGGCTGTGATGAGGCAGTCATGTGGCTGGGTTTACAACCAATGAGAAGACAGAACAGAAAGTCTATATAAAGACAAACACACAGGAAGTAGGTCTCTTGAAGAGGATAGCTGCAGCAGTGACGGGTAAGGCTCTTAGTTCTGACCTCTTGGGCTTTCATCTTTGCATTGGCTCTGTGTTTCTTATTTGATAAGACGGTTACTCCTACATATTTGAAATTGTTTACTTATTCTGTGTTACCTTCCCTAGTGAACAACCTGAAAGACAACAAGTCTATGTTGATTCCAGATGACGACTGGAAGATGCTGAATAACCAGGGCTATTCACTACACCAGCACAAAACTGTAAATAAGAATACAATATATAGCATTCCTAAATATGGATTCTCATCTGTAGATAATACAACTGCTGCTGTCTAGGATAAAATGATGGGCAGGAGAGTATAAAGCAGAAAGAGGAAGGTGAGGGTTGAAGAAGAAATATCTTTACAGAAAAGTAGGCTATTTTCTCCTAACACAATGGAGCTGCATTTTCTTTTAATATTTGGGTACTTGTGTTCATTTTTTAAATTATTAATTTTATTTTTTGAGATTATAATTTAATCATTTCTGTGGGGGTATTGTGTTCCCCAAACTATTGTGTATGCTAATAAACTTATCTGGGGTCAGAGAACAGGACAGCCACAATATTAAACATAGAGGTTAGGCAGTGGTAGCACACGCCTTTAATCCTAGCATTCCAGAGACAGAAATCCCTCTGGATCTCTGTGAGTTCAAGGCCACATTGGAAATGGCCAGGCACGGTGATACACACCTTTAATCCCAGAAAGCACGCCTTCAATCACAGGAAGTGGTGGTAGAAAGCAGAAAGGTATATAAGGCGTGAGGACCAGAAACTAGAAGCCTTTGGCCTGGAGAGGCATTTGCCCTGGAGAAGCCTTTGGCCTGGAGAAGCATGTGGCTGGTTAAGCTTTCAGGCTTCTAGCAGCAGTTCAGCTGAGACCCATTCTGGATGATGGCTCGGGGCATCCAGTCTGAGGAAACAAGACCAGCTGAGGATCCAACGAGGTGAGATAGCTGTGGCTTATTCTGTCTCTCTGACCTTCCAGTGTTCACCCCAATACCCGGCTCAGGTTTGATTTTGTTAATAAGACTCTTTAAGACTCATGCTACATCTGGCGCCCAACGTTAGTGGTACGAATTCTTGAAAAGACCCGAGCTACACTCGGCCGGTAGTGGTGGCGCACGCCGGTAGGATTTGCTGAAGGAGGCAGAGGCAGGAGGATCCCGAGTTTGAGGCCGGCCTAGGAGGCTTGGGAGAAGCTTCGTCCCGGACCGAACCACAAACAGTGGTGGGACCATGGAGGCAGTGGCTGCTACTCCACGTTGCTGGCTACTTCTCATCATGTTGGTGACTACAATGATGCTGCTACCTGGGACAAAGGATTTACTACTGTTTGTTCAGAG
>CABHPR010126306.1:0-20707 GCA_902168415.1 Peromyscus melanophrys | reverse complement strand
ACAGACAAATCCCACTTTATAACTCAGGACACTTAGGTCCCCAGAAGTGAAGGACACTCCCACCAAGTTGCTCAGTTACTCAGTGGCAAGAATCACTCTGCCCGGGCCAGAGGAATCGAGACAAGAACTGCAGCAGGCCATCTGAAACATGTTCCTCGGCAGACAATCATCCTGAGGAAGGCTAGACTCGTGAAGGAAAGGAGGGTAACTGCACGGCCAGTATCAAATATGGTGCTTTAACAAGAAAGACACAGGAAAGGAACTGAAAGAGCTGTTCTGCTTTTAACAGGGAGGAAAAGAACCATTGTTAGGTGAGTTCTGGTTCGCCCAAACTAGGATTATAAGGAAAACAGCCTTCAAGGAGAGGGAAGAGACAATGCCTCTCAATTTCAGGACTGAGACCCTACTCAGGAGGAGGAAGGGTGGTAGGGGGGAATGTGAAGGCCTAAAGAAAAGATCCTTGCACAGGACAATGAGGTTCACATTCTCCTGCTGTGGGATGTTCTGTATGTCAAATGTGTTGCTCTGATTGGTTAATAAATAAAACACTGATTGGCCAGCAGCCAGGCAGGAGGAAGTATAGGCGAGACAAGGAGGAGAAGAATTCTGGGAAGTGGAAGGCTGAGTCAGGGAGACACTGCCAGCCGCTGCCATGACAAGTAACATGTGAAGATGCCGGTAAGCCACGAGCCACGTGGCAAGGTATAGATTAATAGAAATGGGTTAATTTAAGATATAAGAACAGTTAGCAAGAAGCCTGCCACGGTCATACAGTTTGTAAGCAATATAAGTCTCTGTGTTTACTTGGTTGGGTCTGAGCAGCTGTGGGACTGGCGGGTAACAGAGATTTGTCCTGACTGTGAGCCAGGCAGGAAAACTCTAGCTACATTCTCCTTAGCCATCCTTCACAAACAGTTTAGGAAGAAGTGTTGAGAACTCTGTCACTGAGCCTACCCCATGGCAGTCAACTTGAGGTAGAAGGGATACTTTGAACTAGTGAGTTCAAAAGCCTCGTTCATAAACTCAAGGGCAATATGGAAGGAGGCAACCAGAACAGGCATGAGACTCCTAAGGAGTATGTCAGAATGGTAAAAGCAAAACTGATTTTGTAAAACATTATGAATGGGAACAGAAATCAGGCATGGTGGTGCACACACTTAACCCCAGCATTCAGAGTGCAGAAGCAGTTAGACCTCTATGAGCTCAAGGCCAGCCTGATCTACATGAGTTCCTGGCTACTCAAGGTTATATAGTGAGACCCTGTCTCAAAAAAAAAAAAAAAAAAAAAAAAGGCAAACAGAAACTAATGAGGGCAGGGAAGTAGGACTTCCATCCTGTGTCACAGTGGCAAACAGAACAAAGGAACAGAGTGTAGCTGCAGGGATCTGCACTAAGTATCAGGAAGCAACGACACAGTGAGATGGGTGCCTGGCCTCTCCTCACCTCTCTGGCACTGCCACTGAGTGCCTAGAGCTTCCTGGCTTCATTATCATGTCTGGTCCCTCTTTCTCCCCATTCAGGTCTTGCTACCAACAAGTAGTATTGTCTGACCTCTGTTAGGAAGGAAGGAATGCCAGACTTCACTTGCCCACCTTTGCTTTTCTAGTGCTTTGGGGTTCTCCAAGCAATGCCCAAACAAAAGTGGGAGCCCACAGAGACATTCCTCTTAAGAAACAGGCAACCAATGGTCACACAGATGCCCTTAAGAACTCACCTATACACTATAAGGTACAAAAGAAACAGTTCTTGCTGATGGAACACATTTCGTTGCTCATGGGCAAATACCCCAAGCCCTCCAAGTCCCATGTTCCAAATGGAAGATATGCAGATATCCTGAGGATAGTTCATTCAAAGCAAGAGAATGCTCATTGAAAGCTTGTTCTCTTAACCCGCAGCAATCACAGATGCACGCATCAACAGGGTTCTTACTTTGATGACTTTGTTGAGGCACTCATCAGCTACCATCCTGACATCTGACTCTGCATCGTCACTGCACAGCAGAAACAGCTCCATAGCAATGCCCAAGAGTTTCTGAAATTCTGGAGAATTTCTAAGTAAAAAAGAGAGAGATTGTCACAGGCATGAGGGGGTTAGGAGACCTGATGGCAAAATGCAATGAGGGATCTAAATGAAATTTTGGTACAAGAAAGAACATCACATTAAAAATTAAGAATATCTGCATAAAGGTGGACTGCAGGGAACAGCATATTGATACTAATTGCCTTTTCTTTTTAAGATTTCATTTAAACACCTTTAAAAGGTACTATCTAGGATACTCAAATCCCAGGTAGCGATGTGCTTTGCAAAAAGGTTGCTTTTATTGTTAGAGAGCATCCTTGAAGCCTTGAAAAACCAGTAAGCCAACACATCTCTATTTCCTTTTAATCTCACTTTCAAGGTGCTTCAAGGTGCAACCCCATTTCACTAGACTCCATAGGCCACAAGGGTTTTCTATTGCCAGAAACCTAATACTGGTGTCATAAAAACTGGAATCTGGGTACTATATGTGAACTATTTTTAGTAAGTTTAGTTGAGAGCACTTGTTTGATATGTCATGACCCAACAATCCAGTTTTAAGGAGAGGCTGGTGGACCATGTGGGCGGAACTCTGAAGTACCTCAAACCTATAACACAAGGCATATTCTGGAAGTGATCCTGGTGACAAAGGAACAGGGTATGCTATTCCTAAAACATCAGAAGCAGACTCTTGTCTCAGGATCTTAATCTAAAGGACTGTTGATCTACAGTCTCATTCTTTCACCTCTAAGCAGAAACTCCTAGCACATGCCTTTAATTCCAGCACCAGGGAGACAGAGGCAAGGGGATCTCTGTGAGTTCTAGGCCAGCTGGAGCTACACAATGAGACTCTATCTCAAAAGAAGTGAAAGACATCCATAAACCTAACAGGAAGAAAAAGGTATCAGCAATTCTCAACACATACAGATCAAGAAGTAAGACATGGCACTCAGCAATATCGTAGACCTTACATGCACACTCACACTCATAACACACACAAAATCAATCAATGTAATAAAAAAAAAATAAAGAAGTTAAGGACTATGTTGTATAGCAAGCACTTTAAGAATCAGGAAATTCTGAAGGAATGCTTATTAAGACTCAGGAAGTGGCTGGGCATGGTGGCACATGCCTTTAATCCCAGTACTCAGGTGACAAAAGTAGGAGGTCTCTGTGAGTTCAAGACCAGCCTGGTCTACATAGCAAGTAGAACTACCAGAACTACATAAAGAGACCTGTCTCAAACAAACAAACAAACAAACAAACAAAAAATTAAAAACAAAACAAAAAGACTCAGGAAGTAAGTAACTCACAAGTCTCAGGAAGTTCCTGAAACTTACCAGATTCATAATGACCCTCTGTTCCTGAATGCGCTGGCTAGTTTTATGTCAGCTTAACACAAGCTATAATCAATCATTTGGGAAGAGGGAACTTCAATTAAGAAAATGCCCCAATCAGTTTGGTCTACAGCACATTTTGATTAATGACTGATGTGGGAGGGCCTAGTTTGTTGTGGGTGGTACCACGCCTAGGCTGGTCAGGTTCTGGGTGCTATAAGAAAGCAGGAAGAGCAAACCATGAAAGTAAGTCAGTAAGCAGCACTCCTCCATGGCCTCTGTTTCAGTTCTTGACCTGACTTCCCTCAGTGATGGACTGTGATCTGGAAGTATAAGCTGAAATAAACCATTCCCTCCCCAAACTGCTTTTCATCAGTGTTTTATCACAGCAATAGACACCCTGAAAAAGACAGCAGGGTTATAAAGCAGTAAGGACTGTTGAGGGGAGGGAGACTCCTGAAATGCTGAGGTCTGTGTTGCACAGAGAGCTCCAGGTTTCCAGCTTTAGTGAGCTGTCATCCATGCCCACGGTGGGCTTTTGGTGATGCATTGCCTTTTGAGTTGTCCACATTCCTATAAGTTACCACTATAAGTAACCCTTGTACATTCACTGAGTCACCAAGTTGGATTTTAGTGGTATCAGTACTTTGATCTGTTAATGCTCCCCTATGGGTTGAACAAACATTTACTCACATCTCCCCCAAGAACAGTGTCACAGAACAGGTTGTAACATGCATGATTACATTGACAGACATTTTTCCTGGGGACAGCATGCCTTACAGATGGCATTTCCCTGGATTCTGGCAGGCATTTCCTATGAGGAGTTGGCTGTCGCCTTTAGTTTAGGCTCAGACTTTCTCCTGTCTTGTTTCTACTTGCCATACCCTCAACCTTTTGCTTCTTAAACACACAAAATAGTTACACTGTTTTAATGGTTCTGTGTGCTAACCTACTTTAATTTCTGGGTCAATGTCGACTAACTGTTCTTACTACAAACTGTAACTTCCTATGCTTCTTTGCATTTCTGGTTGATTTTTGTTGTGGTCAGATTTTGGTTTTAAGCCAGGGTCTCTGTCTCTATCGTGGCCCCATGTGTCTTACCTCTGACAAAAATTCTGATGATGTTGTTTGCCAACCTGTAAGGTGACAATGTTCTATTTTGTTTCCCTGCTCCAGCTGCTATAGCAAAATCCAACAGACTAGATGGCTGAAAGCACTACACATGTCTCAGTTTTGGCAACAGGAGTCCATGCTGGTGCACAAGTGGAGGACTGGGAGAGGAGAGCATAAAGGTGCCAGGCTTCCCTTTGCCATACCTTACCCTCTGAATATCTACACCCTGGCTTCCTTGTAGCCAGAAAACGTATTTGCTTGAGTTCCACAAGCCACCCTAGAAAAGTAAAAACTCCTGAACCTAAAGAGGAGGGTCAGACAAATCTCCTATTAGTCACTCAAAGGCTTCCCACAGCAGGCCTGCGACTGGTACTTGAAGAGCAGTTTATGAGACAAAACTTTGTGGGATGTGGCATTAACCCCAAGAAGACAGAGTAAGCACTGAATTCACCTACTAAAATGCATAGTTGGTCTCAGTTACAGAATGGGGGATTAAGCCTTCAACATATAGACTGGAATAGAAAATAAAACATTAAGTCCACAACTAATAAAGATGAACTTTTAACCTAGGGAACATGAAATAAGTACTGAGCCCAACCTGCACCCAATTCCTTTCTTTCTTTCTTTTTTTTTAAAAAAAGAGGTCATGCTTTTATAAAACACAGGCTAGCCTCTAACTCATGAACCTCCTGCCTCTGTCCAAGTAGCCCAGTCAAATTTCTTTCTTGAAATACTTGTTTTCTTTATCTATTTTCTTATTAGAATAATGGTCTTTTCTTTAATGATTCACAATACAGACTATTAAGCCTTTCATTTATACATTGCCAATACCTTCCCGAAGTTGAATTTATTTTCTATTTTATTTAAGGTAGATTTTGATATTTAAGCTCTATTCTAAAGCCAGGTGCTTTCTGTCAACTTGACATAAGCTAAAGTCATCTGAGAGGAAGGAAACTCAATTGAGAAAATGCCTCCATAAAACGGGGCTACAGACAGGCAAGGCTGTAGGGCATTTTCTTAATTAGTGATTGATGGTAGAGGGTCTGGCCCATGGTGGTTAGAGACACCCCTGGGGTTGTGGTCCTGGCTTCCATAAAAAGCAGACTGTTCAAGCCATGCAGAACAAACCAGTAAGCAGCACCTTCCATGACCATTATATCAGTTCCTGCCTCCAGGTTCCTGCCCTGCTTAAGTTCCTGTCCTGACTTCCATATGTGATGGACTGTTACATGGACATGTAATAGAAAGCTGCTTTTGGTCATGGTGTTTCATCATAGCAATAGAAACTGATATCAGGTCCATAATCCCAGCACTCAGAAGGTGGACTTGATCAGGAATTCAAGGTCATCCTTTGCTATATATAGTGAGTTTGAGGTCATCCTGGGCTAAACGAGACTTTGTCTCAAAAAAATAAAAAGTAGGGGGCTCAGTGGACAAGAGCATTTGCTGCTCTTGCAGAGGACCTAGGTTTGGTTCCCAGCACCCACACAACCACTTACAACCATCTTCAACTCCAATTAAAGAGATTTTAGTGCCCTCTGATGGTCTCTGTGGGTGCCAGGCACAGAGGGAGCAAATATATAGATGACAACACAACACTGACACACACAAAATAAAAAATAAAAAAAAATCTTAAAAGAGTACAAATTAAATACCAAAACGCCATTCAATTATATGGCTAAAATTTTCATACATAAGATGCCAAAAAGAAAACATTACCCATGACAGAGCCCTGATACCCTTACAACACAGCTAGAAATGTGGTGAAAGCACCCTTATTTTAAATAGATTTTTCTTGAAGCAGGGTTTTGCTATGTTGCCCAGGTTAAACTCAAATTCAAGATCCTCCTGTCTCAGCCTGCCAAGTACCAGGATTACAAGTATGTACCACATCACACTTAGCCTAGATGAACTTTTTAAAGGCAGCTAGAGGTACAAAGGATATGCTAATGCATTAAGTGTGAAAATACTAGTTTGAGTGTTTTTGTTTGGTTGGTTGGTTGGTTTTGATTTTTCAAGACCATGGTTCTCTGTGTAGTCCTGGCTGTCCTGGAACTCACTATGTAGACTAGACTGTCCTGGAACTCATAGAGATCCACCTGCCTCTGCCTCCTGTATGCTGGGATTAAAGGGGTGCACCACTACCCAGCGAACAGTGCTGTGGGATGGTCTGTATGTCAAACATGTTGCTTATTGGTCAATGAATAAAACACTGATTGGCCAGTGGTCAGGCAGGAAGAAGTATAGGCGGGACAAGGAGGGGAGAATTCTGGGAAGTGGAAGGCTGAGGAGACACTGCCAGCCGCCGCCATGACAGACAGCATGTGAAGATGCCGGTAAGCCACAAGCCATGTGGCAAGGTATAGATTTATAAAAATGGATTAATTTAAGATATAAGGACAATTAGCAAGAAGCCTGCCACGGCCATACAGTTTGTAAGCAATATAAGTCTCTGTGTTTACTTGGTTGGGTCTGAGCGGCTGTGGGACTGGCGGGTGAGAGAGATTTGTCCTGACTGTGGGCCAGGCAGGAAAACTCTAGCTACAGAACAGTTTTTATTTCTTTAGAAAGTTCCAAATACAATTACCTGAGAGACATCTTAAGAGAGAGAAACAGAGACAGAGAGAGAGAGACAGAGAGAGAGAGAGAGAGACAGAGAGAGAGAGAGAGAGAGAGAGAAGGAAAGAAGCTAGAGAGATGGCTCAGTGGTTAAAAGCACTGGCTGCTCTTCCAGAGGTCCTGAGTTTAATTCCCAGCAAGCACATGGTGGCTCACAACCATCTATGAGATCTGGTGCCCTCTTCTGTCATACAGGCATGCAAATAGAACATTCATATACATAAATAAATAAATCATTAAAAAAAATTACCTGAGAGACTGTGCCACGATATTTTCACATATTGTTAGACAATGACTCACACGGTCCTTCTTGGTGGCTGAGAGTTCCTTCTTTCTAAAATTCAAAAGGAAAGTAAATGAGCATGCGCTAGTGACCACTTCATTTGTTTCTATATTTCATTCATTCCTAAGTACTTCTTGGCTACTACTAGTGAATCACTAACTCCATGCTGGGAACGGGGTAGCATGAGGATAGGGAGAGACGATGACAGATGAGCTCCATCAAGGGCTTCCTAATGCACCACTCACACCAAAAACATCAGAGGCGTCAAAAAAGCATTATTTTCCCCATTATAGAGAAAAGAAGAAAGTGAAGTGCCAACAGTCACGCAGGCAAGAAAGCAGGCAAGATAGACCTCGTGAAAGGTAAAGATGAAGAAGATTGTGCAGGGATTCCCAGTACAGAAAGATTCAGAGCATGAGCATTATGTCAGTAAAGAATCTGTCAGTACCGGGGCCAGTGAATATGTCTCCTTCATCTCTTTCCTAAAAGGGATTTTTCCTGACAAGTTATGCTACAGAATGCTGACCCCCCACCAAAATTTGCAAAGCTTGATCTTTGCCTTGACTTGCCGAAGATCACACAGGTAGGAAGAGCCAGAACTGGTTATCTAACTTTAAATATAACCTATATCTCACTAATCCACATTCAGTTCACATTTCCACCCATTTAATGACATCGAAATAAGAATGCAATTATAACCAATGCCATATTACAGATTAATTAGTAACCTCTTTTCTTTCTCAGTAGTAAGATTATGGAGACATGGATTACAATGAGTAAGATACTCAGTGAAACACAAAATATGATACTATTCTGTATCAATAATATAATAAATAAAATAAAATTTATAAATCCTGATCATGGTGACAACAGGATTTATGGGTTAGTCAAATTTCACAGAACTGTACACTGAAAACATGTACCAAGCTGCCTCTGTTTTCAAACTTGGTATGGTTAATTGAATATGGTCAGTATACGATATAGACCTCAGTGGCTAACTAGTCTACTAGAAATAAGGCCTTCTTAAAAAAAAAAAAAAAGCCAGGCAGTGGGTGGTGGCACACGCCTTTAATCCCAGCACTCAGGAGGCAGAGGCAGGCAGATCTCTGTGAGTTCGAGGCCAGCCTGGGCTACAGTGTGAGTTCCAGGAAAGGCACAAAGCTACACAGAGAAACTCTGTCTCAAAAAACAAAAAACAAACAACAACAAAAAAAAAAGGAAACAGAACAGCCAGGGCTACACAGAAATCCTGTTTCAAACAACAAAACCTGTCAGTAAACAAAAGGAGATGAACAGCCTAGTCAAAAAGCCAGACTAAAGTGCTTCTCTCCACCTATCCTATAGCTTCAGGAGTCTTCAAAGTCAGCAAAATCAAAGTAAAGTAGACAGGAAAGATTTAAAGCATAGGATAACTAGAAACAAACCACAAGACCACTAGTTTTGGGGAGAGTTTAATTATAAGGAAATAAAAAAAAAAACCTTGCAAACAAATAATTTGCATTTGATTCCTAATGCAGCCCTCAAGCGTCTCTAAGTACATACAACAACACAGGCTATTAAAATTGCACAAACCCACTAACAGCATATCTTCTGAAGGACAGTCAGGCAGATAGGAAAAGGCAAGGCAGACCCCAGGAAAGGTAAAGCCAAAGGTGAAGGAAATTGTGCAGTGTAATGTAGGCAAAACACTCATACATATAAAATAAAAATAAAAATAAATCTTTAAAAGGGTACAAACTAAATATCAACAACACATCATTCAATTATCCTTATGGCTAAAATTCTCAGATATAAGATGACCAAAAAGGGTTCCCACCACAAAAAATATCCAAAGCCAGTAAAGAATCAATCAGCACTGGGGTAAGTGTGTCTCCTTCATCTCTTTCCTAAAAGGGACTTTTCCTGACAAGTCATGCTGCAGACTGCTGATCACCCACCAAAACTTGCCTAGCTACAGACACATAACTTGGTCCCAGAGATAGACTGGGAACACGAGTGACATACAGAATTCCTATTGCATCTGTTTGTCCTAGCTATCTCCCTCCAATCAGAACGAACATGCCCAATACTCAGGTTTCGATTCTATAGATAAAGACAGTAAGAAGAGTGCAGAACAGCATGGAAACACATCTTGGGTCCCTATATGCCCTTCAGAAGCACAGGCTCCCCACATCTCCCATCCTCATAAGAAGCTCACTGCAGCAATGCTAGAACTGAAATCTAGCAAACATCCTTCACTCGGCAAAAGACAAACAAAATGTGATAGCCAAGAAAAAGGAAGTAGCTATTGATAGTATACAGGGGCAAATCACAATGCACTACACTTGAGAAAAGGAATTAAGACTCCAAAGACTGAAACACAGAGGTTCTATTTTTGAACATTCTGGAACCAACAAAACTGTAAGAATGAAAATATGACCAGTAATTTCCAAAGATGATAAGGTGACAGCAAAGAGGCATACGGAGCTCTAAGGAGTGACAAAACCACTCTAAATGCAGATTATGGGGCTAGTATGATGGCTCAGACAGTAAACATACTTGCCATATGAGCCTGAGGGCCTGAGTATGATCCCTACAGCCCACAATAGAGAGAACTAATTCCCAAAGTTGTCCTCTGACCTCCACACATGTTCCTTTGTGCACGGGCATGCATGCATGCATGCATGCATGCATGCGCGCGCGCGCGCGCGCGCGCACACACACACACACATACACACACATGCATGTATGCCTTATAATAATAATAAATTAAATTTATGAATCCTGATTTTGTTAGTCACAGAAATTGGTGCATTAGTCAAATCCCACAGAATGTACACTAAAAGAACATATTTTCTCCCATTATAAAGAAAATGCTATGAGAATAAAATGTTTTCTTCTCTAAGCCACTTGTACTAAAGCCTCTGCTGCAGCAGCTTAGATTCTCCCTCCTTTAAGATAGCCGTCAGGATACTTAGAGAACACCAACCACCTTATGCATTTTAGAGAGCAAACTAAGACACCAACCCATTATCCTTTGATTTGCACAGGGAAATTCTGTCCCAGGCTTTAAATGAACGAAAGTCAGACAGACCTCAATGTGGCCATGTTACACTGGTGCCTACAAGGACTTCTTAGCCAAGCAGTGATAAAAAGAAGGCTGACCACACTGAACTCAATGGCCTCACAACCTAATAACAGTATAGAAACATTCATGATCTGAGAGTTTCAGTGACCTCAGATCGAAATAGAACCCTAGGCCTAAAAGGCAGTGAGTCAAAAGGAGAAACTGACCAAGTCCCTTTGCTCTGGGACAACTTTTGCAATTCCAATTGATGGGACTCAGCGAACTCAGGCAGCATGGTAAACAGGTACTTTTGATGAGCCCACCATGATTAGTGGTCTCACTGAAAGACTGACATGATATTGGGGGTGGAGGTGGACTCCTAATCAAGGTGATTCTCAAGGTCCCTTCAGGTTGTGACAAGTTTATGAGGCACGTATTGCCAGAAGCGGCACATCAACATGCCAACTTTTCTGCAGTTATGAATTACTGTGTGGGGCTCCAACATGTAAAATACTTAGTAGAATCATGGATGGAGTGGTTACCAAAAAAGAGTTTAAGGAAACAATTTAAAAAAAAAAAATCAGGCCTGAAAAGATGACTCAGTGGTTAAAACACTTGCTGTGCAAAGCAAAGGGGCCAGAATTCATTAAGATCCCCAGAACCCATTTAAATGCAAGGTGACAGTGACATCCACCTGTGATTCCAGCCTTGGAAGGTGGAGATGGGATCATTGGGAGTTAGCTGGCTATCAACACAAGTCTGAGTTTGACTCAGAGACCTGGTCCCAAAGAACAAAGTAGAAAAATGATCAATGAAGGTTCCTGACATCAATCTCAGGCCTCCACACTCTGGAGCACACCTGTGCACACAGGCATGCTCTACACAATCACCGCTGTTTAACCTTGGCGTCCCTTGCCAGTTCTCAGTTCCCGGCTGTGCAGGTCGCGGCAACTACACACATACACACATTTAAAAAATTTTAAAAAACAACAACAGCTTCACACCAATTACATGTTTGATGAACTAGCTAGGCCTATAGAACATTTCTTTCTTTGGAAAAGTTGTCTCCTGTGTTCATTCTCCTTCCCCCTCCCTCATGAGATAAACCAAATAATAATGTGATCCACTTACTCAGTCAAACTTATTGAATTATGACTTAAAGACGATACCTATCTTAACAATGAAATGAGAATTCATGATTCTGTTGTTTTGTCCAGTCTGAGGCACTGAGGGCCTTGTGGAGCCTTCTTATTTGCCAGTGGTCCTTCTCCAGGTCCTGCTGGTACTTCTTCAGACAGTGCTCCTTAGATTATATCCCCAGAAGTGAGGGGGGAGGGACCACATCATATCTACATTACTGGCACTCAGCACCCACACCATACAGCATTCTACAGAGTTTATCAAATAAGTAAATGCCTGATGTGGGAGAATCCATTAAAGAAACTATCAGCACTAATTTCTTGAGTGGGTCTTTGGAGACTCAGAAGATAAACAACAATGATCCTAACTATACACTTAAGTTTCCAAACCAAGAGGTCAAAGAAAGGTAGAAATTATAAAGATTTATCCCAAACATCCTCAGCTCAAATTCTTTGGTCTGGTAAGAAAATAGCTTAAAGAGCCAGGAAGATGACTCAGTGAGTAAAAGTATCTACCCTGCAAGCCCAATGACCTGAATTTGATCCCTAAACCCATATTAAAAGCTAAATGCAGCAGTTCACATCTGTAATCTTAGCACTCCTAAGCAGAGCTAGGAGACACAAATGGGGAATTACCTGGAAGGTCACAAGCCAATTAGCCTGACAGATGGGGGAGTGGAGAAGGACAAAGAGAAGGAGGAGGGGAAGAAAATAAGGCAGAAAGGAAATGACCAATGAGATGGCTAATCTTGGCTGACTACTTCTGGACTCAACTAAAACCCAAGCAGCTGGGCACATCTGTGAGGGACTTTCTTGACTGGATCACTGGAAGTGGGAAGACCCACCCTTAAATCTGGGCCACATCTTCTGGTGGCAGCCCACATAAAAGGACACAGAAGGAAGAAGTTTTGCTTTTTGCAAGCTTGTCCTCACTCTCCCTAGCAAGTTCATCTATCCTGTTGCTGAGGCATTCATTCCCTGGTGTTAGAATCTACTCCTTCAGGACTCCAACACAGACTCAAGACCCACAGCTCTCTAGGAGTCTTCCAGGATTCCAGCACCAGCCTGGGACTGCTGAGCCATGCAGTCTGAACAACTACTGTATTATTGACCTTTCTATCAGAAGATTTTATGTCATTGCTGGACCACCCAGACCACAGCTTGTAAACCACTCTAATAAATCTCTAAAAACAAAGTGTGTGCACACACACATGTACACATTTAGAATGAGAATGGCCCCTATAGGCTCACATGTTTGAATTTTTGGTACTAATTAATGGACCTCTTTGGAAAGAATTAGGAATTATGGCCTTGTCAGAAGAGCTCTGTCACCGGGGGTGGGCTTTGAGGTTTGAAAAGCTCATACCAGGCCTAGTGTCTCTCTCTGCTTGCAAGCTGCTGATCAGATGTGAGTTCTCAGCTACTTCTCAGAACCATGCCTGCCTGCCTGACTCCACAATCCTGACATGATGATAACAGACTAACCCTCTAAAACTGTAAGCAAGCCCCCAATTAACTACTTTTTATAAGTTCCCTTGGTCACGGTGTTTCATCACAGCAATAGAACAGTAACTAAGACACACACACACACACACACACACACACACACACACACACACACACCCCTTTCCAGTCCTGTTCCCTGACTAATACAACCAAAGCAACCCTCCAGAGTTGTCCTCTAACTTCCACAGGCATGGAAAGATCATGTGCTCTTGCATGCAAAGATCACTTGTTCACAGATTCTTGTTACCACAATGTTACTGTCAAAAACAGAGTAGGCTCTAACAGTCAACCAAATTAACAAGACAAATCTCAACTTTCCTCTTTTTACCTCGTCCTGAACCATTTTCCAGCAAACTAAACCCCTTTCAGGAAAAAGGTAACCTTTTCTTACATCTGCTAGTTCTATAATCATAAAATTCTGCTACTATATAAAGTTTGAAATAGTTGCTAGTCTGACTTAAAATTCAAGCAACAGTTATTAAGTACCTGCTTTGTGTGAAAAGCAAGCCATCTACTTGCCATCACATAGTGATATTGTTCTGTTTTTCTTATATCCCCATGCATGTGTACTCTGGCACACTGTACATTCTAAGAGCAGCACAACTCTTCTATTAGAGTCAACTTCTCTGTCTGCCAGTTTAGAAGTGCAGGCCAGAACATCCGAGGCCTTATGAAAAAAAGTATCTCCTGTTAGCACACTCTAATGAGATCTGGAAGGCACCCTTAGAACAGAGAGGAGTACACTAGCCAGGAATATCAGAAAGTTAAAATCCTTCTGGTACACTCTGCAGGTCAGAAGCCAGGACCTCTAGTAGAGACTTCTCAAGTCAATTTGAACAAGATCCCAATATTATAATTTGGCAACATTCAAGACTGAGGAAGGAGAATGAGGGATTGGAGAAGAGCCTGGGATATACAAAACAAAACCTTGTCTCAAAATAACAAATCAATTTGACCTCAGGCTACCTTTCAATCTCATTCCCCACCAATATTCCCCCAACCTTTGGGAACACTGGCCCTTTAAACATTAGTTTAAAAGAGATGAAATGGTAAAGCTTGCAGTTGTTTGGGGCATACATCTTCTAGCTGAGTTCTGTAAAGTGCCCCCTCAATCCCGCTCTCCCCTTCCCTCTCTCCCAGGCTGGCCTGGACCTCACTCTGTACCCCCTCCAGATGAGAAGTCAAGGTCCTCCAGTCTCACCTCCAGCTCCCAATACCTGACCTAGGTCCCCATCTGAAAAAACTCTTTTCTAGCTCATTCTCTCCAATAAGAAAATGTGATGTTTAACAAACAAACAAACAAACAAACAACAACCTGTAGCTATTTCATTCCCTACGGAATTGGGTGGATTTTCAGAGATGAGTCAGACTGATTTGTTTTTAATGAGACGTCAAATTAATAAAAGGAACTGCATAGCTTAGGGCAAGAACTGTATCAACAGGGTAAATACAATCCAGGCTCTTCAACCTCTGGAAACTACATCTTCGAAATAAAAACAAGCTTCAGCCAGCTTCTTCTAAGTGTGCAACGAAGCAATCCACAGAGGCTCACAATTATGGGGGCATGTTAAATCCAAGCTCTATAGCACACTGTAACTCATTTTTAAATTATCTAAGAACTACTTCTAAAAATACAAATTCAGGCCCTCTCATCTAAATTCTTAAGTTTAAAATTCCACTGATTGTGCTTTTAAAAATGTGATCCCAGGGGCTGAGGAGATGGAGTGTTAGGAGTGCTTGCTGCTCTTCCAGAGGTCACAAGTTCAATTCCCAGGACCTAGATGAGGTGGCTCACAATTACCTATAACTCCAGATACAGGAGACCCAACCAATACCTCTGCAGGGCACTTACACTCATATGCATAGGACCTCCCCACCCCCACACAGATTGTGTGTGTGTGTGTGTGTGTGTGTGTGTGTGTGTGTGTGTGTGTATACCAAATTAAAAATAAATTTTTTTAAGAAAATGCAATTCCACACTGAGAGGGTAAACTGGACCACTCAAGGAATCTGAAAACATTCCTCCTCACCAGGATTTACACACACACACACACACACACACACACACACACACACACACACACATCATGCAGGCAACACTTAAGACTATTAAAATTCATGGTCTTTTAAGCAGCAAAACCCTTCAGTCTTCCAACAGCAAAGGACTGTGATGTGACAATATCTTCTATGTGAAACATAGAAGAAGCCATCTAGGAAAGACACAAGAATCAGTATGGAGTACAAAGGTTCTTCAAATACAAAGACAGACTGAAGCATAATGTACTGTACAATGAAGAGTTATTAACAAGAGACTCTCCTTACTTTAAGATAACTAGAGCCAGGCATGGTATACATCCTCAATCCTAGAATGTAGGAGGTAGTAGATGCAGGAAGATTACATGTTCAAGGCCAGCAGGAGCTACAAAACAAAACTATGTCTGAAATAGATAAACAAACCAAAAACAAAAACAAAAGCAAAAAAAAAAAACAAGACAGCCAAGAGGTGGTGGCGCAGGCCTTTAATCTCGGCACTCAGAAGGCAGAGACAGACAGATCTCTGTGAGTTCAAGTGCAAGGCCAGCCTGGTCTACAGAGTGAATTCCAGAACAGTGAGAGCTGTTACACAGAAACTCTCTAAAAAAAAACCAATAATAATAATAATAATAATAATAATAATAATAATAATAATAATAAAAAAAGGGAGGCATCGAGGAAACATGAGAAAGGAGTTACCACACTGGAAGGACAAACAAGTCTATTTCACACCACACACAAAAATTAACTCCTGATACACAACCAACTTCAATGGGAAAAGCAAATCAATATCTCATTTATGCAAAAGAATCAGGAAATGTCTCATGACCTCAGGTTGATTAAAAATTCATCAAAAAATAGAAGCACTTACCATAATGGAAAAGTATGATACATTGGACCTCATCAAAATGAGGAATTGCTCATTAAAAAGCACCATTTTGTGAGGGAAAAGATAGGCCAAGATGGGAGGAGGTATGTTCACAGCAGCACCTAACTGTAAATACTTAATAACCCAAACATACAACTAAGATGAGAAAAACATAGCACATTCATACAAAACAGACTAACTACATGGGTAAATATTAAACCAACAACACTAAACAAAAAGGGCTGCGACACACATGTGAGTATGAACAGGTGAGGCTGTGTGATTCTATTCATGTGATGCTCAAAACTGAGTAACAGTGGAGTGAAATTCAGTGGTTAAGTGTGCGAGACAGTTTCTCCTCCAGGCCAAGTCTAATCCCTGTCACAACTACTGTCTCCACAAAGTAAGAACATCCAACAAGACTGTTGAAAGTACACACTTGTGTGGTGAGACTACAGAGCCGTGCAGAGAGGAAACCCTATGGGAAGAGGCCTCAGCTGAAGGAAGGCTGCCACCAGCGCTAGTTTCTGACTGACAACGGTGGCCAAGTTTTATACAGTTTTACATGCACACGGCACTCATGTGGTCAGAGACAACTTGTGGACATCGGTCCTCTCCTTCCACCACGTGGGTCCCAGAGATCAAACTCAGAGTGTTTGTCAGACTTGGCAGCAAGCACCTCCACTCACTATCTCACTAGCCCACAATTTTCTTTTGGTTTGGTTTGGGTTTTTTGAAACAGGGCCTCACTATATAGCTCTGGCTGTCCTGGAACTCACCATGTAGATTAGGCTGGCCTTGAACTCACAGAGATCCTCCTGTGTCTGCCTCCCAAGTGCTGGGATTAAATGTGTGGGTCACCAAGCCTGGCCTGCCCACAATTTTTTAATAAAAAAAGACAAAGGTTCTAAAGCATGAAACTGGTAAGTAGAAAAAATATGTAATTTAAAAAACAAAAGTACAAAGTATGAAAACTACTGTATGTTTAACAAAATATGGATTATAACTCTAACTATGCATTTAACAAGTATTTCCTGAGAACTTGCCATGAGTCTGGAACTCTGTTTTTAGTGACTAAAGAACAAACAGTTCTCACTGACCTTGATGGCATCCGGAAGAGAGTTGGCTCCGCCCCCTTGCCTGAGGTGGGAGGCACCCGACTGACCAGCTCAGCTACCACCCAGACCTACAGGTGGGCCTTGGGTTGGCCCACCCTAACACCTACCCACCTAGAACCTGCTGGTCCTGTGGAATCCTGCAGGATCTCCATGACTCTGGCGGCCGAGAGATAGCCCCAGAGGAGTTTCAGTGCAAATCCAGCCATGTGTACCAGAAACCAGGTCTTGAACCAGACCAGTGACTCACTGCAATGAACATTTGCTAGTAAAGCTAATTGGACAAACGGGTATTCTATGTGACACATCACTCCCAATGCCACCAGGACAAATGAAGAGGTGATGGAGAGGCGGGAAAGATGGAGAAGCAAAGAGTATTTTTCATTTTGTTTTTCTTTTTCTTGTTTTTGTTTGCTTGCTTTACTTTTTGTTTTAATTTTCTTTTAGGGGGGCGCTGCAGGGATGAGGGAGGATATGGGGGAACTGGGAGGTGAGCAGAAGTGGAGTGCATGATGTGAAATTCCCAAAGAATCAATAAAGTAATTATGTTATTTAAAAAGAAAAAAAAGCCAGTTCTCATTCTCTCTAGTGCAGGAGTCACATGCAAAGTGCCAACTTATAAGTCAGGCTGACAAAATGAGAAAGGGACAGGAGCTGCACATCACCTCCTCAGTCCTCACAATTATCCTCACTTTAAGTATGAAAAGATGAGCTTAGAGAGAAAGGATCTGTCAGCAGAGCCAAAAATCAAACCCAGGGCTGATGAGGGAAAGGCGGTAGCTAGTGTGCAAATAAACACACACACCGAGGCTTTATTTCAACATACAAATGCCATTTGACTAGGGAGCCAAGGCCTAGTACTTGCCCACCCCATAGTCTATATCATAGAAAAGGACCACTATAACCAGGGCCTTTCCTGCTAATGAGTTAATTGCAACAGAAGGTACTAGTATATGTAATTCAAAAATCACCCTGTTCATAAGCATGCACAATCACAATGCGTCAAGTGAAAATCTATAATATACTTTAAAAAGCAACATCAAAAAGAAGAGTTACAGAGGTCGCTGGTGGTGACAACAGAACATTGTGTTTTTACTATCATAGACTGTATACTTGAAATGGTTACGTTTTATATGATGTTATTTTACCACAGGGGGGAAAAATTAGAAAACACACACACACACACACACACACACACACACACACACACACACGCAAAAAAAAACAAGTAAATCACCAAAGGTCTGACATTACAAAAAATGTTACATAAGTAGAATCATACAACATGTAGGCATTAGGGACCAGCTTGTTCCATGGCCCACAATTCCCACTATCCATCTGAGCTGCTGCAGGTATCAGCAGCTATATTCCTTCTTGTTGCTAAGTAGCTTAACTATTTGCTGAGGACTTCTAAACTGATTTCAGTTTGGGGCATTACCCCTAGAGCTGCTGATCATTTGCATACAGATGTTTATGTGACTCTAAGTTTTAATTTCTCCAGGATTAATGCCCAGGAGTGCAATTGATGGGTTGTGTATTAACTGTGTGTTATTTTACAGAATGTAAAGAATGTATGGGGTGGGGGAAACCTTATGGAACTCACTACTTTGAAAACTAATTTAAAAGTATAGGTTTGTATTTCTTTTTTAAAGGAGTTTCAACACAGGTACATGCATGAGTGGAAAATGTGTCCCCAGAAAACATAAATTATTAAATGAAATTTCTCAATGCTACGCATGGGATACCTTCTTATAAGTTATTAGTCAAGGAGACACCAGAAGCACACACTCCCCAGACAACACAGGCTATTTCCATTGCTCTTGGTTGCCCAATGTAACTAGATGGTAAGACCCTATTGCTGAAGATATAACACACTTTGGTGGCACACAGGACACAGAGAAATAAAGATAGAACTGACCTGAAAACTTTCTCTTGGTTGGCTAGTTTTCATAATGTCAGAAGGTGTTATGCAGGCCACTGGGGGAAAAAGGACATCAATGGCCTTACTAAGCACTGGACCCTGAATGCTATAATACAGGCAACGGAGGCAAAATGTGACTATGGTGCAATAGTAGTATAAAGGATCCAAGGATAACCAACTGTTGTAGAATATTACCTTAAGGGGTGTTACTTTTGTTTATGCTGCATTTGTTTAACTCTGAAGTTGTGTAGTGTGCCCTCTAAAACACCTGATAGTCTAATAAAGAACTAAACAGCCAATAGCAAGGCAGGAGAAAGGATAGGTGGGGCTGACAGGCAGAGAGAATATACAGAAGGAGAAATCTGGGAGGAAAAAAGAAGTAGCCAGAGAAGGAGGAAGACTTCAGGAGCCATCCACCCAGCCACCCAGCTATATAGCAAGCCACAGAGATTTACAGAAGTAAAAGAATGGGAAAAGCCCACAGGCAAAAGGTAGAAGGGATAAGTTAAGGAAAGCTGGTAAGAAACAAGCCAAGCTAAGGTTGAGCATTCATAAGTAAGAAAAAGCCTCAGTGTATTTATTTGGGAGCTGGGTGGTGGGTCCCCAAAAGAGCAGAAACAAACAACAACAACCAACTGCTTTCTGACTGGATTTAAAGCCTGCTCCACAAAAGGTATAACTAGTCCAAAGCCCATGACTCAGAGGAAGGAGGTCAGAGGCCCTAAAAGGGGACCTTACTCTTGTTGTTTTGCTAAACAGACATGTTGTCAGACGGCCTTCTAAATATTTATGCTTATGCCCATCGACTAGTACTACTGTCTACGTTGACCAAAAAAGCCTCTGTCTGCAGTGGGCAGCGATTCAGAGACTCAGTGCACTGAGAATGACTGCTGAATGGTCAGTCAGTCTACTGTGACATCTAAGTCCGCCCACCCTAAGGCTCAGGGAAGAGGAGAGTGCTGTGAAATGCTGTCTTCCAGACATGACACGGCTGCTGCCCTCAGGAACTCGCTGCAGTTATGGTTATTTACACAAGATCTACACAAGAGCTAGGCATGGCAGTGCACACCTTTAATCCCAGCACTGGGAGGCAGAAGCAAGTAGATCTCTGTGATTGTGAGGCCAGCCAGGTCTACAAGAGCTAGTTCTAGGACAGCCAGGGCTACAAAGAGAAAGCCTGTCTCAAAAAATAAATAAATAAAATAAAAATTAAAAAAAATAAAACATTCTTAAAAAAAAGTCAACGAATGTTTCATAACTTGACTTGAAAATCATATAAAATCCCAATTTTATGTACTTATTCTCTTACTGTCTGTGGGTGCTTTCATGCTACAATGGCAGAGCTGACTAGCTGTGATGACAACATTATGTCCACAGAGCCTGAATTATTTACTATCTGGCCACAAAAGCTTGCCAATATTGATGAACTAGAATAAGATTGATATATAGGGTCAATCTCAGATGGCTTCTTTGTAGAAACTGACAGAATGAGCCTACAATTCATACAGAAATGTAAGGGACCCAAAATAACTAAAGCAATACTGAGAAAGACAAGGCTGGGGGACATAGTTCATAATTTGAGATCAGGATACAAACCAGTAATCAAGACTGTACAGTACTGGCATAGAACAGACACACAGATCAACGACAGAAATGGAAGTAAGGAAATCTACACATAGAAAGGTAATTAATTTTCAACAAAGATGTCCA
>CABHPR010126305.1:0-17962 GCA_902168415.1 Peromyscus melanophrys | reverse complement strand
TCATTGGATGGGGTTTCTAGCACGACAATTAGGGTGTTTGGCCATCCTATCACCAGAGTAGGTCAGTTCAGGCTGTCTCTCGACCATTGCCAGTAGTCTATTGTGGAGGTATCTTTGTGGATTTCTGTGGGCCTCTCTAGCACTTTGCTTCTTCCTATTCTCATGTGGTCTTCATTTATCATGGTCTTTTATTCCTTGTCCTCCCTCTCTGTTCTTGATCCAGCTGGGATCTCCCGCTCCCCTAAGCTCTCTTTCCCTTGACCCTTGCCCTTCATTACCCCCATTCATGTCCATGTTGTTCATGAAGATCTCATCCATTTCTCTGTCATTGGGTGATCCCTGTGACTTTCTTGGGGTCCTGTTTTCTACGTAGCCTCCCTGGAGTTGTGAGTAGCAGTCTAGTCACCTTTGTTTTACAACTAGTATCCTCCTATGAGTGAGTACATACCATGTTTGTCTTTCCGAGTCTGGGTTACCTCACTCAGGAGGATTTTTTCTAGATCCATCCATTTGCCTGCAAACCTCATGATATCTTTGTTTTTCTCTCCTGAGTAGTATTCCATTGTGAATATGTACCACATTTTATTTATCCATTCTTCAGTTGAAGGGCATCTAGGTTGTTTCCAGGTTCTGGCTATTACAAACAATGCTGCTATGGACATAGCTGAGCAAGTGCCCTTGTGGTATGATTGAGCATTCCTTGGGTATATGCCCAAGAGTGGTGTAGCTAGATCTTGGGGGAGATTGATTCCCAATTTTCTAAGAAAACACCATATTGATTTCCAGAGTGGTTGTACAAGCTTGCATTTCCACCAGCAGTGGAGGAGAGTTCCCCTGACTCTACATCCTCTCCAGCATAAGGTGTCTTCAGTGTTTTTGATCTTAGCCATTCTGAGGGATGTAAGGTGGTATCTCAGAGTCGTTTTGATTTGCATTTCCCTGATAATTAGTGATGTTGAACAATTCCTTAAATGTCTTTTAGCCATTTGAGTTTCCTCTGTTGAGAATTCTCTGTTTAGTTCTATCGCCCATTTCTTAATTGGACTGTTGGGCATTTTGATGTCTAATGTCTTGAGTTCTTTATATATTCTGGATATCAGTCCTCTGTCAGATGTGGGGTTGGTGAAGACCTTTTCCCATTCTGTGGGCTGTCGCTTTGCCTTGTTGACCGTATCCTTTGCTCTACAAAAGCTTCTCAGTTTCAAGAGGTCTCATTGATTAATTGTTTCTCTCAGGGTCTGTGCTACTGGTGTTATATTTAGGAAGTGATCTCCTATGCCAATGCATTCAAGACTACTTCCTACTTTCTCTTCTTGCAGGTTCAGAGTAGCTGGATTTATGTTGAGGTCTTTGATCCACTTGGACTTAAGTTTTGTGCACGGTGATAGATATAGACCTATTTGTAGCCTTCTACACGTTGATGTCCAGTTATGCCAACACCATTTGTTGAAGATGCTTTCTTTTTTCCATTGTACGCTTTTGGCTTCTTTGTCAAAAATTATATGTTCATAGGTGTGCGGATTAATGTCAGGGTCTTCAATTCGATTCCATTGGTCCAATTGACGGTTTTTATGCCAGTACCAAGCTGTTTTTATTACTGTAGCTCTATAGTAGAGCTTGAGTTCAGGGATCATGATGCCTCCAGAGGTTGTTTTATTGTACAGGATTCTTTTGGCTATCTTGGGTTTTTTGTTTTTCCATATGAAGTTGAGTATCATTCTTTCCAGGTCTGTGAAGAATTGTGTTGGTATTTTGATGGGGATTGCATTGAATCTGTAGATTGCTTTTGGTAAGATTGCCATTTTTACTATGTTAATCCTGCCTATCCATGAGCATGGGAGCTCTTTCCATTTTCTGACATCTTCAATTTCTTTTTTCAGGGACTTAATGTTCTTCTCATATAGGTCCTTCACTTGCTTGGTTAGTGTTACCCCAAGGTATTTTATGTCATTTGTGGCTATTGTAAAGGGTGATGTATCTCTGATTTCCTTCTCAGCCTGTTTGTCAATTGTATATAGGAGGGCTACTGATTTTTTTGAGTTGATTTTGTATCCTGCTGTGTTGCTGAAGGTGTTTTATAAGCAGTATCAGTTCCTTGGTTGAATCTTTGGGGTCACTCAAGTATACTATCATGTCATCTGCAAATAGGAAAAGCTTGACTTCTTCCTTTCCAATTTGTATCCCCTTAATCTCCTTATGTTGTCTTATTGCTCTGGCTAGAACTTTCAAGTACTATATTGAATAAGTATGGGGAGAGCGGACAGTCTTGCCTCGTTCCTGATTTTAGTGGAATCACTTTGAATTTTTCTCCATTTAATTTGATGTTGGCTGTTGCCTTCTGTAAATTGCCTTTATTATGTTTAGGCATGTTCCCTGTATTTCTGATCGCTCCAAGACCTTTATCATGAAGGTGTATTGGATTTTGTCAAATGCCTTTTCTGCATCTAGTGAGATGATCATGTGCTTTTTTTCTTTGAGTTTGTTTATATGGTGTATTACATTGATGGACTTTCGTATGTTGAACCACCCTGGCATCCCTGGGATGAAGCCTACTTGATCATGGTGGATAATTGTTTTGATGTGTTCTTGGAGTCTGTTTACCAGTATTTTATTGAGTAATTTTGCATCAATGTTCATGAGGGAGATTGGTCCGTAGTTCTCTTTCTTTGTTGTATCCTTGCTTGGTTTAGGAATCAGGGTAATTGTAGCCTCATAGAAGGAGTTTGGTAATGTTCCTTCTGTTTCTATTGTGTGGAACAATTTAAAGAGTATTGGTATTAACTCTTCTTTGAAGATCTGGTAGAATTCTGCACTGAAACCATCTGGTCCTGGGCTTTTTTTGGTTGGGAGACTTTTAATGACTGATTCTATTTCTTTAGGGGTTATTGGACTATTTAAATAGTTTATCTGGTCTTGATTGAACTTAGGTATGTGGTACCTATCCAGAAAATTATCAATTTCTTTTAGATTTTCCAGTTTTGTGGAGTAGAGGTTTTTGAAGTATGACCTGATGATTCTCTGGATTTCCTCAATGTCTGTTGTTATGTCCCCCTTTTCATTTCTGATTTTGTAATTTGGATGCTCTCTTTCTGTCTTTTGGTTAGTTTGGATAAGGGCTTGCCTATCTTGTTGATTTTCTCAAAGAACCAACTCTTTGTTTCATTAATTTTTTTGTATTGTTCTATTTGCTTCTATTTTATTGATTTCAGCTCTTACTTTGATCATTTCCTGGCATCTATTCTTCCTGGGAGACTTTGCTTCTTTTTGTTCTAGAGCTTTCAGGTGTGCTGTTAAGTCACTAGTGTGAGATTTCTCCAACTTCTTTATGTGGGAATTTAGTGGTATGAATTTCCTTCTTGCACTGCTTTCATAGTGTCTCATGTTTGGGTATTTTATGTCTTCATTTTTGTTGATCTCTAGAAAGTCTTTAATTACTTTCTTTATTTCTTCCTTAACCCTTTGGTGATTCAGTTGAGCATTATTCAGTTTCCATGAGATTGTAGGTTATTGTAGTGTTTGTTATTGTTGAAATCTAACTTTAATCCATGGTGGTCTGATAGAACACAGGAGGTTATTCCTATTGTTTTGTATCTGTTGAGATTTGCTTTGTGGCCAAGTATGTGGTCGATTTTAGAGAAGTTTCCATGGGGTGCTGAGAAGAAGGTATATTTTTTTTACTAGGATGGAATGTTCTGTATATATCAATTAAGTCCATTTGAGTCATAACATCAGTTAAGTCCTTTATTTCTCTGTTAAGTTTCGATTTGGGAGATCTGTCCATTGGTGAAAGTGGGGTGTTGATGTCTCCCGCTATTAATGTGTGGTGTTTTATATGTGATTTAAGCTTTAGTAATGTTTCTTTTACATATGTGGGTGCCCTTGTGTTTTAGCATAAATGTTCAGAATTGAAACTTCATCCTGGTGGATCTTTCCTGTGATAAGTATGTAATGCCCTTCTTGATCTCTTTTGATTGATTTTAGTTTGAAGTCTATTTTGCTGGATATCAGGATGGCTACACCCCCTTGCTTCTTAGGACCGTTTGATTGGAAAGTCTTTTCCTAGCCTTCTATTCTTAGGTAGTGTCTGTCTTTGAATTTGAGTTGTGTTTCTTGTATGCAGCAGAAAGGTGTTTCCTGCGTTCATATCCATTCTGTAAGCCTGTGTCTTTTTATAGGTGAATTAAATACATTGATATTAAGGGATATTAATGAAGATTGATTATTCTATCTTGTTATTTTGTGGTGTTAGTGTGTGTGTACTTCTCTTCTTTGGGGTTTACTGCTGTAGTATTATCTATTGCCTGTGTTTTTGAAGGTGTATCTGACTTCCTTCGGTTGGAATTTTCCTTGTAGTGCTTTATGTAGGGCAGGGTTTGTCGATAAGTATTGTTTAAATCTGGCTTTGTTTTAGAATATTTTGTTCACTCCGTCTATGAAGATTTAAAGTTTTTCTGGGTATATTAGTCTAGGCTGGCATCCATGGTCTCTTAGTGTCTGCATTACATCTGTCCAGGTCCTTCTGGCTTTCAAAGTCTCCATTGAGAATTCAGGTGTTATTCTGATGGGTTTGCCTTTATAAGTCACTTGGCCTTTTTCCTTTGCTGCTCTTAATAGTCTTTCTTTATTCTGTATGTTTAGTTGTTTAAATATTATGTGGCGAGGGGACTGTTTTTGGGGGTCTAGAGTGTTTGGTGTTCTATAGGCTTCTTGTATCTTCATAGGCATTTCCTTCTTTAAGTTGGGAAAGTTTTCTTCTATGATCTTGCTGAATATATTTTCTGTGCCTTTGAGTTGGCATTCCCTCTGTTTGTGTCTTCTTCATTTTTTCTATTTCCATTTTCAGGTCTTGGACTGTTTCCTTCATCTGTTTCATCGCTTTTTCATGATTTTCTTTCAGGGATTTATTGTTTTCTTCCAGGGATTTATTGTTTTCTTCTGCTTTATTTGACCTTTCCTCGAGTTTTTTTTTTTATAGCGTTCTTCCTATTTTTTGTTTGTCTTTTCCTCAATTTCATTTGTGATTCTTTCTATATAAGCCTCTACTTTCTTCATGGTGTTATTCATAAGGCTGGTTTCTTCTGCTTCTTCCATTTTTTGATGTTCAGGTCTAGATGTTGGAGGAGGGCTAGGTTCTGGTGATGCTGTATTGCTCTTCGTTTTGTTGTATGTACTTCTGCCTTGACATCTACCCATCTCCTTGTGGATTTGTTCTTCGTCTTATCAGTGCTCTTGGTCCAGATAGAGCCGACAGATTCAGGAAGCCACTCTCCTGTCGAGATGGGAGCTCCAGGGCAGGATGGGAGCTTTTGTCCAGATGGGAGGTCTGGGGCAGGATGGTAGCTGGGGCCTGTTCTCTAAGTCTCAGGAAGTGGCTGGGATCTTGGGCAGATGGGCATGGGGGCAGGGCATGGAGATTTCAGGGTCTGCCAGGGGTCTTGGAGAAGGGGAGCCTTCCCTATGGGGGTGTATGGGATCCTGCCAGATGGCCAGGACCTGGTGCCAAGTTGGGAAGGTCTTCCCTGGAATGGCTGGTGCCCAGGGATGGGATCTAGGCTGAGCCCAGGCACTCACCTCTTGTCCAGATGGGAGGTCTGGGGCAGGATGGGAGCTTTGGGCTGGTCTCTAAGTCTCAGGAAGTGGCTGGGGTCTCAGGCAGATGGGCATGGTGGCAGGGCATGGAGATTGCAGGGTCTGCCGGGGGTCTTGGAGAAGGGGAGTTTTTCGGTGGGGTGGAGGGGATCCTGCCTGATGGCCAGAACCTGGGGCCAAGTTGGGCAGGTATTGGTGAAATTATTAAGGCCACTCCATGTAGTTAAAAGGAAAGTTTATTAGTGGCATAACTTACAAATGAAGGGATAGGTATTTTGCAGGGTCTGGGGAAGGTGTATCACAGTCCAGTGGTGTTCTCTGGAGCTCTGCTTGGTCAACCTCCACCGTTCAGGGTTCAGGAACAGAGAGAGCTGGCCCATCTGGATCTCGGATCTCCAGGGTCCTCCCTTGGCCCCGCCTTGTAGGCATGACAGTTACTGAAGCCTCAATGAGGGCTGGAACTTCCAGATCAAAGCTGGAATGGCTACCCACTACATCTCCCCCTTTTTGTCTAAATAAGAAGGTTCTAACCCAATACAAGACTATATACAAAGGAATGATTATCAAATATTGTCCAAGAATAATGAGGGATAATGACCTAGATAACATGGAACTACAACCAATGCGAACAATATCAAGCAAGAAACACATACTAAAATCCAGAGAAGTCTAGAGCATAGGTAAATGGCATGTTACAAAGATCGTTCCAAAAGGTGTCCTATCCTAAAGAACCTGAATCTAATACTTACTATGTTCTATCTAAGATATTACACACACACACACACACACACACACACACACACACACACACACACATATATATATATATATATACACACACACACTAAGTTGTAACTATAACTGCTAGTCTTCAATCTCATCAAAGACCTGAGAAAGAATATAATGGTACCTGAGAAATGGTAGATGGATGCAAGCAACTTTCGTGAATCTTGCAAGAGTAGACCGAGACAGCTGGCAGCCTGGACAGTCACCTAATGTTTCTCAGCATTGTTGGTGCATTCAAATTGGCTACAGGCCTAGAGTATCTGACAGACCATTTTTAGAAGCCTGAATTCTGAAAGACCATCTTACCCTGTCTTGGCAGAGTACAGTGGTCGCTTTCCTTGTGTCCTGCTTGTCCAGAAAGGACAGCATTCATGCTGTTAGCAGTCGAGGCAAGGGCAGTTCTTTGCCCAGTAGGCCATTTTGTGCCAAGAAGGCAAACTTCCAAATGGAAATGTCTTAGAAGCCCAACATTCTGTCGGGATCAAATTGTACTGCCAGGAGCAATTGTGTCTCTCAGGTCAACAAAATTCTAAGTTATTTAAATGCCATATTATCTAGGTCTATGAAGTGTTTGAAGATTACCTGTCCATCTGACCTATGTATCTGTAAATCTGGATAACCTAACTAATGTAACTAAGAGATGACAAGCATAGGTGACTATAAATCTATAAGTCTTATCTACCGAAATAACCTAAGGACTAAGGCTTCATGTAAGCAAGGTAAACAGTCTATAAGCAAATGTATGGTAAAGAACGATGACTTCAAAATTGTGACAACACACAAGATATTTATAACAGAGGTAGGTATATATAGTGCAATATACAATATGACAATAATCTTAAATATATATCAATATACAGAATATCCTAAACAGAAGTAGAACATACATAAAGTATGACAGATATAAATTTACATTTGCATCAATATACAAATATTTCAAATAAGAGTAGAAATATATGTACATTATAACAAATGTAGTTCTGTATTTGTATCAATATACAAATTATCTTAAGCAGGGATATAAAAATAGCTTACATTTGTATCAATATATAAGTATCCATAACAGTGCAAATTACAGTGCAAATTATCTAAGGCTGCTATTTTACTAAATTTGTTTACTAGTATATACAATAATCTACCATAATATCTTATACCTATCCATTCCATTTCTTCTTTTCCCTTTTTTAGGAGAATACTGAGTTTAATATTTTCTTCTACCCCCAACCCTATAACCATCATCCATAACAATCTTCTGTCTTTTAAATATTCAGATGAAAAACAATCTTCTGTCTTTTAAATATTCAGATTGTGTATTCATTCATCAGTAGCTTTTTTGTATCAGGAAGCAGAGGGCAGAAATGGGCATTAATTAATTACTGTCTTTGAATTAATTATCAGGGTTTAAGGAATTGAGGAATTAATCATCATCTTGGCTTGCCAAACCATCCTAACAAGAAAGATCCATCCGCAAATAATAACTAGGCTGCTTTGTTCTTGTTTCTTGACGTCAATGAGTCCCTCACTCAACTATGTGCCTTTAGATGGTTTTCTCAGGTTTTTCATCTTAAAGTTATTAACAAAAATATCTCATCTTATCTGTAAGTCATATTGAAAGCTTTGTTTTAGCTATGATGCACACTGAAGCCCATGTCACATCTCTCAACATTAAGATTAAAAGAACTTGAGCTAGCTTAACTTTTGGGACACAATTGTGTTGTTGTTCATTTTTTACTCTTTTGGGTAGTCTACCACCCAGCTCCCAAATGTATCACACAAGGAGGCTTATTCTTACTTGTAAATACCTGGGCTTAGTTTGACTTGTTTCTTGCCAGCTTTCCTTAACTTAAGTTATCTCATCTACCTTTTGCCTCTGGGATTTTCCCATTCTCTTACATCTGTAAATCTGACTCTTACTCCTACTGGCACTGGCTGTGTATCTGGTTGGCTGACTCTGATGTCCTCCTGTTGCTTGAGTTTTCCTGCCTGGCCCACGGTCAGGACAAATCTCTTTCACCTGCCAGTCCCACAGCCGCTCAGACCCAACCAAGTAAACACAGAGACTTATATTGCTTTCAAACTGTATGGCCGAGGCAGGCTTCTTAACTGTTCTTATATCTTAAATTAATCCATTTCTATAATTCTGTACCTTGCCACATGGCTCGTGGCTTACCAGCATCTTTACATGCTGCTTATCCTGGTGGTGGCTGGCAGCGTCTGGCAGCGTCTCCTTCCACCTTCCTGCTCTTTTTATTCTCTCTGTTAGTCCCGCCTATACTTCCTGCCTAGCCACTGGCCAATCAGTGTTTTATTAGCAACACATTTGCCATACAGAACATCCCACAGCATCCTCCTTCTTCTCTCTCATTCCTTGATCTTTTTTACTCCCAGAATTCTTCTATATATTCTCTGCCTGCCAGCCCCTCCTGTCCTTTCAAATGCCTCACTATTGGCTTCAGATCTTTATTAGACCATCAGGTGTTTAGAAAGGTACCATAACAGAACTTCACAGAGTTAAACAAATGCAACTTAAAAAAATAACATACTTTAAAAAATAATATTCTACAACACAATTGTTTTTCTTAATCATTAACCTAAACCACAATCCATATGGATCCTAAAAAGAAACTAGGTGTGTGACATTTTCTTGTTCTTATTTTCTATCCTCTGCAGCCCATGCTTCATCATGGGCAGGGGAAACACCATATCTTGCTTTTGACTTTATTAGTTTCCCATCTAAACTAAACTCTATCATAATCAATTACTATACTTATTAAAGAACCTATATCACCAAAATCCCATTTAAACTAACACTATTATTTTGTATAAAATCATTGCTTTAAACAGAATAGCTTAGGAGGAAATCATTTTTAAAATAATCCACAAATAAAAATGCCCAGTAGAATGAGATATTTCCCAGAGATAGTCATAATAAATTAAGGGAAGTAGGGATCTTCCCACATGCATTCACACCATGTTAGATAACATAGGAAAATAGCAGTGGAAAAATGTAAAGGTGCAACATTAGCAAAAAACATTCTAGAGCCAAAGCCTTTGGGGCCTTACCTATCTGAGATTCACCCATTAGAACTTTCCTTCCTGGTGGACCAACCTACTGATCTTCAGTTGCCACCTACTGCTCCTCTGACATGGCCACATAAAATATCACATTAAATGCTGTAAATACTGGTTTTGTTTTTCTAAGTAAAGTTGTTTGCCATTTGCAGAAAGTGAATAATAATAGGCAGACTTCAATTTTATTCTTTGTTATCAATAATTTCCTTCCCTTTCACACAGTGCCATATGGATCATGGTTTGAGCACACCCGTGATTGGCTGTCTATGAGAGAAAGTGACAACTTCCTGTTACTGAGCTATGAAGACATGAAAAAGGTAACTGTCATTATTACAGCAATCACAAAATCCTTTAGCAATTCATCCTATGCAGCACCCCACATTGTTCAATATCCCAATTCCACCTACTCTATCACTGGTAGGATCATGAAGAGTCACTAAATGTGAGATTATACCCTATTTCCTTTATTAAGGTGCATCTGTCATTTACTCTCCAACCTCCTAGTCCACCCTACTTGACCCTGAATTAGATTGGGGTAGCTCAAACTTGTTCTAGTGGTTTTTCAATTCTGCCTATGCAACAATTTTGATACAGCTCATAACCCAGTGGTAGTGGGGAAGGGGTAAACAGTGTCATACCACTGGTGTGCCAAAATCTATGCCATCTCCCTTTGATGAAAAGAAGAGGGACAAAGGCATGCAATCTTTCAGGGAGGAAGGTGTCCTGTGCTCTGAAGTACTGAGGGTTTCTGCATGGTGAGCTAGAAGACACTGGAAATTTTAATAGTCTTAGAAGAGAATATCTAAAATATTTCAACACTAAGTAATGAAATATATCTAAATACTCTGGTAGGCCATACCCTTATGTTATTTTGCAGGTTTCATTTCACTGAAATGTCCCACTGCAAGTCGTGAATATGTTTAAGTAATATGTGTGTATCACAAAAATCTCTTACTTTAAAAATTTAAAAAAACATACCTTGACAGGGTATCACATGATTGTAAAACTTGCACTGAGAGATAGAGACTGACTCAGAACTACAGGCCATCCTTGGTTGTCTGGTGGGTTTGAGGCCAACCTTGGGTACAAAAGACCTTGCTTCAAAAGACTACTAAGGAAAATAATTTTGAAGTTCATTTGCCTATTTTATTTTCATGTAATTAAAAAAATCTACCCTCCAATGATGGGCACATAATAATGAAACCAAGCATATAAGCAAAAAAGCATTCTCATTTGATCAGCAACTCAAAAATTTAAGTAGTTTGAAAGTTATATGTGAAATGTAACCATCATTTACACATTTATATATCAATGATAAAGATATCAATTGTACTTTTTACTGAGCAAAAAAAAATTGTGCTGAGCAAACAATCTGTCAGAAAAAATACTTGTCGACTTAGAATTCTTCAAAAATTTAGTTAAGGAGAAGCAATCTTATAGCCACTGCTAACCTTATAGAGGTAGACTCTGGTGATGACAAAGGCTGCTGAGAGTTGTAACTTCTTTTTTGTTGTTTTGAATTCTCATATTTTTTATTGTTTAAAACAATTATATATATATACATATTTGGATACAGGGATTTTCTGTGTAGATTTTGGAGCCTGTCCTGGAACTTAGTTCGTAGCCCAGCCTTGCCTTGAACACACAGAAATCTGCCTGCCTCTGCCTTCTGAGTGCTGAGATTAAAGGCAAGCACCACCACACATAGCAATTTAAATATATTTTTGATCATATTATTTCCCTCACACAATTCCTTCCAAATCGTCTCCCCTTCCTTACACACTCAACTTCAAATTCCTTGAAAAAAAAATCCCCAAATGAAAACAATAGCAAAAGAGAAAACACCATGAGACTGGACTAGGCCCTCTGCATAGGCAAGACAGTTGAATAATTTGCTCTGCTTAATGGGCCCCCTGACAGTGGGATCAGGAACCATCCCTGGTGCATAATAGGCTTTTGAGAGTCCAAACATCCTACGGTGGTACAACTTACACAACCTTGGTACAGGAGTAGGGACTTGGACCTGCCTCAACTGAGTGTATTAGGCTCTTCTGACTCCCCATCCTAGGTCTTGCATTGGAGGAGATGGGAATGGGGGTATGGGTTGAGGGGGAAGGCTATGGGGTTCAGAGGAAGATGGGGAAGGCGATTGTGGTCAGTATGTAAAATGAATAGAAAATTTCTAATACTAATAAAAAAAGTAACAAAAGAAAAACACCAAAGTGTAAACAAGTGTGAGCACCCGACCCCTCCACACACACACAAAACAATGGACTCTATTATATGTCAGTCAATTACTCCTGCACATGTAGACTGCTCTGGAGTGGTTGATATATACAGGGTCACTGCACTGGAGAAACATGATTTTCCTGTTCAGCAGGTGTAAACGACAGTTCAGGTGTTAACCTTTACCCTAGTGGCTAGATTTTCATTCATTCATTCATTCATTCATTCATTCATTCATTCATTAATTCATTTTTAAAATGTATAACAAAATAAAATACAATATGATGAAACAATACTATCATCTTAGAGTTGGACAAGACAAATCAACAGAACAAAAGCATCACAAGAAATGGCACAAAAATCAGAGATCCATATGTTTGAACACTTGGGAAGCCCATAAAATCATGAGACTAGAAACTCTAATTTATAAGTAGAGAACTGGTGAAGACATGGAGCACAATGCAACATGCTTCAGAATGTGGCTTCATATGTGTTTTTCTCATGCTGATGTTGAGGGCCTTGTTTTCTTCATGTCCTCCCTCTTCTCTGGCTCTTATACTTTCTTCTTTTTCTTCTGAGGAGTTCTTGGAGGGATTTAGTGGAAACATATCATTAAGAACTGATTTGTTCAAAAGTATCCACTCTGTGTAATGTCTGTCTGAGGGTCTCTTATTTGTTCTTGCCAAATTCAGGAGGAAGCTTCTCTGATGATGGCTGAACAAGGCACAAATCTGAGTATAGTAGTATAGCGTTAGGAGTCATTTTGTCAGTAAATTGTTAGATCAGTATTAGTTACCTTTACACTAGGTCCGCAGGCGACCTAATCTCTGGTCAGCAAAGCAGTGTGGTATTGATTCCATCTCATGAAGTGGGCCTTAAGTAAGATAAATTATTGGTTGTTTCCTCCCATGAGCTTTGTGCCACCATTACTCTAGCATATCTCGCAGGACAAAATTGTAGATCAAAGTATTTGTGGCTGGATTAATGTTTGCGTTTCTCTTTTGATAGTATGCAGAGTACCATCTTTTATTAAAGATGATGGAATGCGGAGCTGGAGGCTGTATGTAATCACCAGCATCTCCATGTTTGATGAGTGATAAAGGTGTTGTCTTCAGCAATGAGTCCTTGCTGTCAGTTTGTGGAGGGCAACCTATAGTCTTGGCAAAGGCTTGTGTTAGGGGTCCTGTGGAATCCCTTTGGCCAAGAACTCATTAGATGTAACCCAGTACCAGAACTGGAAGCTTCCTTTGGTGACAAGATTGTCATTTGGACACTATATCCCCCATTATTTGGTAATAATATTTAGATTATCATCATATATATATGATGTATATATATAGAAGTTTTTATTGTACTAGGTTTCCATACATTCACTGATATATTCCTTAACTTTAGCTGTCACTCCTCATATTCCCTCCTTCCTTCCCTCAAGCCCCTCTCCTTTCCCCCTCCTCATTTGATTATCCCATTCCAGACCTTGCCTATCCATCCATAACTTATTCTCCATGTTTAGTTCTTTCATTATGATTATGGGCTGAATGGACTGTTTTTCCTGATGTTGTCTATTATCGGTTCTGCATTTTTTTTTTTACTTTGATAGACCTCTCCTTCTTTAGGTTATGGAGTTATTTTCATGATTTATTTTTGGTTTATTTATTTATTTTTTTTTCATGAAAAACAAAATTTCTCTCACTTCCCTCTTCCTACTTCCTCCAACACTACCCCCACCCACTCCATTCCTCTCCACTGTTACTCTTCAGATACTGGTGGGCCTCCCAATCATATAAGCCAACCATGGTATATCAAATAGCAGGGTGACTAGTCCCTTCCTCTTCTATTAAGGCTGGGTGAGGTAATCTGGTATTAGAAATGGGTGTGGAAAGAAAGCAAAAGAGTCAGAGACTTCCCCAGCTCTCATCATTAGGAGTCTCACATGAACACTAAGATACACAACTGTAATATATGTGCACAGCACCTATATCAGTCTCATGCAGGTCCACTGTGGTTTGTTCAGTCTCTGTGAGCCCCTGTGAGCCCAGGTTAGTTGATTCTGTGGGTTTTCTTTTGGTGGCTTTGATATCACTGAGCCCTACACTCCAGCCTTGCCCTGTTCTGAAGGATATTTGTGAGCTCCACCTAATGTTTGGCTGTAGGTCTCTGCATATTTTTCCATCAGTTGCTTTGTGGTGAAGCCTATGTGATGACAGCTGTACTAGATATCAATCTATGAGAAAAGCAGCATATCATTTCATTGGCTTCCTTTGCCATTCATATTTTTCTATCCTAAATCTCTGGGGTATACTGCCTCTGGGTGCTGGCCCTCAGAGGGGAGCCCCTCTCAGGGTATGGGTCTGTAGCTCTGCCAGTCATAACTTGTTCACTCCCCCAATTTCTGCCACATCTTTACCCAAGCAAATTTTGTCAGCAGGACAGACTGTAGGTTGAAGGCTTTGTGACTGGGCTGGTGTCCCCTTCCTTCCGCAGGAAATCTTGCCTGGTTACAGGAGATGGCTAGCTCAGCTCCCATATTCCATGTTACTAGGTCACCCTCATAGATTCCTGAGTGTTTCCATTGCTCTAGGTTTCCATCTCATCCCAGAGATGCCCCCATATTCCATTGTCTCTCCTAATTCTCTCTCAACCCATCCTCCACCCACATGATCCCTCCTGTTCCATTCCTCATTCTCCCTTCTAAGTCCCTCCCCCATCCACTAGCAATGTCCATTTTACTTCCTCACAGTGAGATTCATGCAGACCTGTAGCTAGAGTTTTCCTGCCTGGCCCACGGTCAGGAAAAATCTCTGTCACCTGCCAGTCCCACAGCCGCTCAGACCCAACCAAGTAAACACAGAGACTTATATTGCTTACAAACTGTATGGCCGTGGCAGGCTTCTTGCTAACTGTTCTTATATCTTAAATTAATCCATTTCCATAAATCTATACCTTGCCACATGGCTCGTGGCTTACCGGCATGTTTACATGCTGCTTGTCCTGGCGGTGGCTGGCAGTAACTCCTTCCACCTTCCTGCTCTTTTCTCCTCTCTGTTAGTCCCGCCTATACTTCTTGCCTAGCCACTGGCCAATCAGTGTTTTATTAGCAACACATTTGCCATACAGAACATCCCACAGCACAGACCCCCTTGGGCATAGCTAGTTATTTAGTTTCTCTGGGTCTGTCAGTTGTAGCTTGGTTCTCCTTTACTTTCTACGTAATAGTCACATATGATTGAGTGCATACCATTCTTGTGTTTCTGGGTCAGGATTGTCTTACTCATGACTATCTTTTCTACATCCATCAATTTGCATTCAAATTTAATGATGTCATCGTTTTTAACTGCTGAGTAATACTCCATCATATAAATATAACAGATTTTCTATATCCATTTTTCTATTGACGTTATTTGCAGTTTCTGACTATTACAAATAAAGCTTCTATAAACATAGTAGAAAAAGTATCCTGTGGTATGGAGTGTTCTTTGGGCATATGCCCAGGAGTGGTATGGTATAACTGTGTCTTGAGGTAGATCAATTCCCAAATTTCTTAGAAACTGCCATATTTATTTCCAAAATGGCTCTATAAGTTTGCACTCCCACCAGCAGTGGAGGAGCATTCCCTTTGTTCCACGTGCTCTTCATCATAAATCTGTCAATGGTAATTTTTATCTTAGCTGTTCTGACAGGTGTAAGATAAAATCTCAGTGTTGTTTTTAATTGCATTTCCCTAATGGCTAAGGATTTGAATATTTCTTTGACTATTTCTCAGCCATTTGATACTCCCCTGCTGAGAATTCCTGTGCAGATATGTACTTCATTTTTAAATCAGGGATAGTGATATCTCTGGACATTATTTTCTTGTCCAAGATTGTTTTAGCTATCCTGCTTTTTTTATTTTTCCATGCAAACTTGAGTATTGTTATTTTACATTCTGTAAAGAATTGTGTTAGAATTTTGATCAGTATTTCATTGAATCTATCGATTGCTTTTGATAATCTGTCAAGTTTTACTATGTTAAACCTGATGATCAATGAATATGGGAGACATTTCCATGTTTTGAAATCTTCTCCAATTTCTTCCTTCAGAGTCTTTAGGTTCCTGTCATACAGGTTTTTCACTTGATTTCTTACAGTTACTTACTTGTGGCTATTGTGAAGGATGTGGTTTTCCGGATTTCTTTCTCACCCCATTTATCATTTGTATATAGGAGGGCTACTGGGATTTTTTTTAAATTATTTTTGTATCCAGGTACTTCACTCAAGATGTTTATCAGTTTTGGATCCCCTTGGTAGAATTTTTGGGTTAGATTATGTATACTATTGTATCACCTGCAAATAGATTTTTTTTGACTTCCTTTACAATTTGTTTCCCATTAATCTCCTTAAGTTGTCATATTCTGCTAGAAAACACTTCAAGTACTGTGTTAAATAGATGTAGAAAGAGTGGAAAGCCTTGTCACATTCCTGGTTTTTGTGGAATTGCTTTGACTTTCTCCCCAAATAATTTGATATTGGCTATTGGATGCAATATATTGCCTTTAGTATGTGTAGGTATGTCCCCATATCCCTGATCTCTCCAAGATATTTATCATGAAGTGGCGCTCCTGTTTGTCAAAGGATTTTTTTTTTTCATATAATAGGATGATTCTGTGGTGTTTTTCTTTAAGTTTGCCTATATGATGGATTAAATTAACAGCTTTTCATTTGTTTAATCATCCCTGCTTCTCTGGGATGAAACCCACCTAACCAGGGTGAGTACTTTATTGAGTATTTTACATCTATGTTCAGGAGGGAAATTGGTCTGTAATTCTATTTTTGTTTCTTCTTTGTGTGGTTCAGATATCAGAGTAACTGTGGCCTCATAAAATAATATTTGGCAATATTCCATCTATTTCTATCTTGTGGAATAATTTGAGGAGTATAGGTATTAGCTCTTCTTTGAATGTCTGGTAGAATTATGTACTAAAACAATCTAGTCCTGGCTAGTATTGGTTGGGAGACTTTTAATGACTGGTTCTATTTCCTTGGGGATTATGCATCTATATAAATTGTTTTGAACTCCATATAACTTCAGTAAGTGACACCTAACACAAATGTTGTTCACTTCTTTTAGATTTTCCAAGTTTGCGATGTAAACATTTTTGAAGTATGACCCAATGATTTCTTTAATAACCTAGGTGTCTCTTGTTATGTCTCTCTTTTCATTTCTGATTTTGTCAATTTGGATATTCTCTCTCTGCCTTTTAGTAAGTTTGGATAAATGTTTGTCTACCTTGTTGTTTTTCCTCAAAGAACCACCTCGATGTTTCATTGATTGTTTGCATTGTTCTCCTTGTTTCTATTATATTGATTTTAGTCCTCTATTTGATTATTTCCTGAATTCTTTTCTAGTATTTGTTTCTGCTTCTTATTGTTCTAGAGCTTTTAATTGTGCTGTTAATTCTCTGGTATGAGAATTCTCTAATGTCTGCTATCAGGTTCTTAGTGCTATGAGCCTTCCTCTTAACACAGCTTTAATTGTGTCCCATTAGTTTCAGTAGGTCATGGATTTATTTTAATTGAATTATAAGAAGTGTTTAATATCTTTATTTCTTTCTTGACCCATTGTTAATTCAGTTGGGAGTTTTTCAGTTTTCATGATTTTATAGGCTTTCTATAGTTTCTGTTGTTTTTGAAATGCAAATTTTACTCACAGTTGTCTCATAGTCTATAGTGGGTTATTTCAATTTTTTTTAATCTGTGGATACTTGATTTGTAACTGAGTATATAATCAATTTTGGAGAAGGTTCCGTGAGGGAATGAGAAACAAGTATAACCTTTTATGTTTGGGTGAAATATACTATAGATATATGTCCTGGTCATTTGCACCACAATGTCTGATAATTCCGTTATTTATCTGTTTAATTTCCTTCTGGATGGCATGTCCATTTGTAGGAATGAGCTGCTGAAGTGTCCCACTATAAATGTTTGGGATTGGGTGTTTGATTTAAGTGTTAGTCATGTTTTTCTTACAGATATGGGTGCTGTTGCATTTGGAGAATAAAAGTTAAGAATCGAAATGTCATTGTGGTGGATTTTTACCTTAATATGTATAAAATATCCTCCACCTTCTTTTTTGAATAATTTTGGTTTGAATTCTCACTTTTACATTTAAATTAACCCATTTTTATTCATGTTTGTATTGTCACAGGTCCTGTGCCTTTACCTGTCCTCCAGCACCTTGCTCTTTGGGCATCTCAGATGTGTCTCTACCCTGTGCCCTTCTTCATCCACTCTGTAGTTTAGTTTTTCACCTA
>CABHPR010126304.1:49020-62242 GCA_902168415.1 Peromyscus melanophrys | reverse complement strand
CCCCCCCTGTCCCCCCCATCCCCCACCGAGTTCTCTGTGCAGAAAGGCCGACTCAGCCGTGCTGGCTTTGACATTTGGCCATTTGGCCCAAGAGATCTGCGCTTTCTCTACATTAACAGAATTCAGAGACACCCCCCCGCCCACTTGGTCATACAAATGCAGCCGTTGGTTGGTCCATTCTTTGACAGCGACAGGCCAGTCCCCTCTAGGAAAAGTAGGACCTAGTTTTATCCCAGGGCTCCAGAGGGGTCTTGGAGTGGGCCTAGTTCAGACATGACTGCCGGGTGCCTCTAAGGAGTTGACCCCCAGCTGAGAAGGCACCGCACCTGTAAGTGGGGCTCCCCTTCCTCTCCTCGCCCCCTAGGATCCACAGCTTGGCTGGTAGCGGAGGTGCTCCTCTATTTTCTGCCCGATCCTTTGTCATAAGCCTCTGACCACTGAACCCTGAGATTAGAAGAGACCACGCAGTGAGACAGCGAAGGGTCATCCAGGCCGCCTCAGCACCAGGCTCCTGGTTCTTCCTTCACTGTCTCATCCAGGACCCTGTGGTCATGGCTGCCATGGTGATGAAGACTTTAATGATGATGATGAGGGCCATCATTTCCCCAGTGTGTTGTGACAGGGGCTCAGCTGTGCTGTTGATGGCACCACAGGACACCTGCTTTCATCCTTTCCCACAGTCAGGTTCTAGCTAAGAACCTGTGGTCATGGTGTCATCCAGCAGACTGTCTTCCTTCTCTTCAGGAGATGACAGCGTTCAGACCTGGAAGAAAGGGGTCTTCCTTGTCTTTTCCAGGTCCATGTGGCTTGGCAATCTCTCTCCTGTTGACCAGATAAAGTATAAAAAAACCTCCTGTTGACCCCTGCGATCCCACACGCTAATGCCAGTGCTGCCCCCTGCTGGGGGGTAAGGTGTAGGTGTGATCTGGTTGGGGAGTGGGGAGGAAAGTGCTAATAATACATGCTGAGGTGAGGTTGGGTGTCTGTTTTTTTTTTTTTTTTTTTTTTTTTTAACTCACCTTGGCTTTGGTCCATCTCCCTGATGAAGCCAAGGCCACGGTCATGTCGTCCACAGAGTTCTGATACTTCTTGGTCACCAACTTCATGTCCACCCTTTGTCACTCAGCCTTTCCAGCCATGCCTACTTCCTTCCATGACTGGGAAGCTGGGCTTCAGGGTAGTTGGTGATGGCTGGATTTACCCCCAGGATATCATCATGGTGCCAAGTAAACACGACTGGACCCCTCTAATGCTTGTCAAACATAGTATGTCTACAACCCTTGGCTCTGCCTGATAGATTTGACGGTGCTTAGACCCTGAATTGGCCAGACTTTCATTTACTGTACTTATTACTTGAGAGAACAACTTAAAAGGAGGGGTGGTGAGCTTAGCCTCAGGGGCTAGAGGTCTCAGCCATGGTCAGGTGGCTCCATTATTTCTATATTATGGTGATGTGGAGCTTCATGGTAGGACAGAGATGCTACTGTTGTAGTGATCAGATTCAGGGTGGGAGGCAGAGAGGGGGAGGGAGGAGCGGTTGAGTCAGCCCCAGGACAAGATACAGAATACGATACAGTATTGCCCTCTCCCATGTCTTATTTCCTCCAAACTCTAGGCTTACTCTCTCAAAGTTGCATAAGTTATCAAAAATATTGCCATCTTTGGATCAAAACTTCAGTGCATGGTCCTGGAAGGACATTTCATATTCAAACTATGACACAATTAGCGTTCCACCTGTTGGAAATTGGGGGCCAGGCTATTAGAATATGGTTTCAGGAATAGCATGGTAGCAGATGGCAGAAGATCCCTGGCTTCCTCCAAGCACAAGTGGGAGATGTTTATGCCATCGTTAGGAGGAGCTGGGGATCTCAGGCACAGCGGACACTGGTTTGGGTTCTGTCTAATGGAGAAGTTGACAAAGAAGCCAGGTATTTGATGTAATTATAGTCCTTCTGATCAGCCCTGTTGGAGGGTATATAGCTCAGGGCCAAAGTCTCAAAATTTCACCTTCTCTCTCTACAACCTCAGTTGATGGATGCTGGCCTGGTTTCCCCCACCCAAACACCACATACAGTGCTGACACTGGCTGAGGAGCCCTCACCAGGCTTCTGACCATGAGAACGGTTACAGGGGCAGAGTAAGGTGCAGTGCTAAGGGCCCAGCTGTAGGAGAGAATGGAATCAGGATGTGTAAGCACCTACTCTAAAGAAATGAATGAACAGTGAGGAACGTGAGTGAGAGGAAGTATTTGAGATGATGTGCTCCATCTTGGTTACCTCCTGCCTATGCTTCTGTGGCACCAGGAATTCCAGGGCTTGAACCTCACCCTCCAGAGGGCAGTTGGACCCACCATCCCTAGTCCTCATCTCCCGCTGTCCTGGATAAGATACAGTAAGAGCTCTAAAAGACAATTATGTGTATGGATGTTCACCGTGTGAGAGCAGTACCTATGGAGGCCAACAGAGGGCAACAAATCCCCAACCTAGAGTTACAAAGGGTTGTGAGTACTATGTGGGTGCTGGGAATCAAACCAGGGTCCTCTGGAAGAGCAGTTTATCGCTCTTAAGCGTTGAGCCATCTCTCCAGTCCTAAGACAGCAACCGTTTACCAGCACATGCATAGAAAAAAAGTGTTTGCCAAATCTCTGCCTGGAGGAGCTTTCAATGGGATGAACAGACTTTAGACTTTGTCTTTCCTGGGTCTCCAAGTGTAGATTATATAACTATTTATTTGTAGAAGTTTTTACTACATTTTTATTTGTAGTAAAAACTATTTGTAGAAGTGGATTTACTCCTCTGTCTTCAAACTTACAGTGTATATACAATGCTTTCTCTTCAAACCATAGAAATCTTCTCCAGTCTACATTCTTGTAACCGAGAAACCAGCAGGTGAGCCCAGCTGGACTCCCAGACCAGCCTGGCACCCACATACATGTCTAGCTAGATCTGAAATCTAAACCTCGATTCAGAAACCCAGCTGCACCTGGGATCTCTTGGCCACTTTCACAGCCTGCTTTCTTGAAGAAAACAGTTCAGAACCCGGAGTAGTTCAGGTATCCTGGTGGTTTGAGGTGCTCCCCCCATCTCACAAGGTAGATTCCTCATCTACCTTGGTGTGGAACAAGGGAAGGGATGGCATGGGAACTTGAGTAGTTCATTCCACAATTCCTAGACAAATGTCACATTGATTTACTCATCTATTTCAGGAAGATTTGGGAATGGTAAGATAGGAAAGAGTGGTCTTTCATCCCACATTGCAGTCTTTGCTGATATTGTTAGAAAGAGCTGGATTCAAGGCCTGCAGGATCTCACTTCTTTGTTGAGGCCAAATGACTCCATTACTCCTCAGGCAGCCATTTATGCTCAGGAGTGGTTTTGGCTCTCTTGATTACCAGGGATCATGGAGGGCCAGGCCCATGACTGACTCCTTCTGTGCCAGACTGTGACTGGCACCCAGAGTGGACTGCCTTTTGGAGAAGGCCATGTGCCCACTACAGTTCACACTCAGATAGGGCTGCAGCAGGCAGGAGGGTGGTTCTGAGCAACCATTGCCATTTCTTGGGAATGCCACCTCACCCACAGGTTTAACCCTCCTCTGAGAAGCTTATTCCTTACAACTTGGCATAATTAAATGCCAGCTTTTGATCTGAGAAGAAACCAGACACATTACATTTTAAAAATATCTAGTCCAGCCCAGAGAGGCCAGGCTCTTGTGACATTCACGAGCTGACAGATCGCCAGCCAGAGGCCTCCTTTCATCCATAGAACCAATGGAATTACTAGATCCCAGAGTCCTTGCTTTTTTCCATGAGTCCAGAGAAGTGTTTTTTTTTTTTTTAGATCTGTGTGTGCATATGTGTGTGTGTGTCTGTCTGTCTCTGTGCGTGTTTGTGTGTGTGTCTGTCTCTGTCTGTCTGTCTGTCTCTGTGTATGTGTGTGTGTGTCTGTCTGTCTCTCTGTCTCTGTGCATGTTTGTGTGTGTGTGTGTGTGTGTGTGTGTGTGTCTGTCTGTCTATCTCTCTGTGTCTGTCTGTGTGTGTGTGTGTGTGTGTGTGTGTGTATGTGTACATGTACACAGGTGGAGGCCACAGGTTGACTTTGGGTGTCTTCCTGCATCACTCCCCACCTTACTTTGGAAACATGGTCTCCCACTGAACCTGGAGCTTACCGATTTGGCTAGACTGGTTGCCGGCAAGCCCCAGGGGTCCTCCTGTCTCTACCTCCCCAGCGCTGGGATTACAGGTACACACCACTACAACCAGGGTTTTTTTTTTTTTTTTTTTTTTTTTTTAATGTGGACTCCATGGATCTGAACTCAGATTCACTGGAAGAAGCATCTCTGATCTCTGTTTATGACCAGACATTCCCTCTAGTTCCTCCAAGGACTCCGAAAGAGCAGCGATCTGAAGCATGACAGGGAGAAGTCACTTGAATTATCCCATTTGAAATAGAAGATGACCCTCCTAGCAAACATGGGCATCAGCTGGGAAAGAGGCCTGCTTGCCAGCTTCCAAAGATTTGCATTTCTTTATCCATTCATGCAAATCATACTGTGGCTCCCAGGCATCTGGGGTTGGGGTGTCACAGCCTGTTTCTTATCAGCTGCCCATTTCTGTGATCTTCCTGCAGACAGTTGTGCTAGAAGGCCTTTGTAAGCTATAGTCTTTGAGCCCTCGTCCTTTGGGTAAGCCCAGGTCCATTGCAGTTGGCTCAAATGGCCCAACTAACGTTTGGCTCCCACCTGAGTGTCCCTGAGGTTTTCACAGCTCATGGTGACTCTAGTTCCCTGGCATCTCTGATCTGCCTCCACCCCCAGGGCCGGAAGCCTCATATTCTGGTACTTATGCGTTGGTTTGCAGCCAAAGAGAGGTTGGGGAATTAGATGTGTGCATAGGTGCACGGGTTCTTGTGCAGCATTCATTGTCCATCATGGGAGGGGTCAAGTTCCTACTGCCTGTTGCCTCCCAGGCCCAGCTCAGAGAAGACCAAGGATGCATATCGTAGAGCTAAGTTGGCAGTTTGTCTCCATGAGTCCCAAGGTCACAGCTTCCATCCCCAGGAAATGGAGACTAGCGGTGCTGCCCACCCTTAGAAAAGAGGAAAGCAGTGTTGTTCATTTTCTATGGCTCCTGTAACGAGCGTCCGTAAGCACTGTGGCTTAAAGAACATCAGTCCCTTGTCTTCCAGTCTGGAGAGTAGAATTCGGGTGATGGGGGAGGGGGAGGTTGGCAGCATCCTGCTTTGTCACCCTTTCCAGCCTCCTTAGCTCCATGGCCGCTAGCTCGGCTTCCTCCATCTGCAAAATCAGCAGCAGAGTGTCTCCAAGCCTCCCACTCCGATGGTCTTGTCTTCTACTCTGATTCTGTGCCTCCTGTCTCCCTCTTAAAAATTTGCCACAATCACACGTGTGTGTGTGTGTGTGTGTGTGTGTGTGTATGATGGAGTCTGATGTAGTTCAGGCTGGCCTCAGAACTTGCTCTGCAGTGAAGATGACCTTGAACTCCTTGTCCTCCTGGGTCCACCTCTTAGGTGCTGGAATTACTGTCACTGCCTCCTGTGTAGGCCACCCTGGGATTTGAACCCAGGGCTCAGTGCATGCAAGGCCAGCATTCTACCGGCTGAGTTGCATCCTCAGCCCAAAAGCAATTTATAGTTGTGTTGGGCTGCCCTGGAGACCCAGAATGCCACCTCATTTCCAGATCCCTGATTTCAACTGTCTGCCAAGCGTCCTTGCTGTATAACAAAGCATAGCCCCAGCGTTTACCCACAAATGCGATCAGCAGGCAGCTTTCCAAATTCCTTGATGCGGCCGTTGGAGGGTGTGTTTCACCTGGACGGCCTTTGGATTCTGCAGGGCCCGTGTTTGTTGCTTTCGCATGGCTCTGTCTCTCTAGGCATTTAATTTGAGTTGTAGCCTTGGAATCAGAGGCCGTCTCTGCTGGTTCCCAGCACACAGCTCTGGGATGAGGAGCTGGAAGCTTCTGGTTCCCAACAGTGATAGACAATCCAGTTTGGGTCTGACTTGCCTTTGCATTCAATCAGAGGAGTTGAGTCTAGCAACTCTTCTCAAGGCTCTCCCTGGGTACCCAGGGCGTGCTGCTGCCGTCTCCCAAGCATTTAGGGGCTCTGGGATCCAAGTCTCCCCAAAGTCAGCTAGTCAGTGTAGGATTCCAGGTGCAGTTCCAGAGAAGCAGTTTGTGACTCCCACTCCCGTGTACATAAGGGCTATTCATTTAGTTGCCTTGCGGTGTCCTGTTAAGTTTTGCAAATGGCAAGCTTAGTTCAGAGTGGGTCCAAAACAGACTACTATTACTAAAGACAGAGAGGTCTTAGCGCTTTTCACCCAGCATGCAGCTCCAGCATTTCCAGGAAGCAGCGTTGTTTCCTTAGCAGATTCTGCCATGATCATGTCAGGCTGTGGTGCTGGACTTATTCAAAAGTGTTCTTAGAAGCCAAGGAGGTGAAATTTAAGAAATCCTTAGGATTTTGCAGGGGCCAGGCTGTCTTTGTTTTGTTTATTGGGTTTTGGGAAATGGAAGGCCAGTGCTGCTTTTCTGGCCACAGAGCATGGTAAAGTAAGTGCAATGCCAGGGCTTTCCTTAGTCATGTGCCCAGTGCATTCCTGGCATAAGTGGGATCCATGTATATTGTAAACGCACATTAAACCCATGTTTAAAATAAGTGGGTGATAAAAGTAAAGGACAGGCAGCTGAAAGAGTTCTCAACAATACGTGAAAGCAACGTGAGTCTATGGAGCAGGCAAGTCCTTAGTTCACTGTGCAGGGAGAGAACAGAACAGAATGAGGAAATGGCCAGATTTTACCCCAAAGCTGGTTAGAATGCTACCTAAGAAAATGCTATTTTGGCGAAGCCTGGGATGCATGGTTTTGATTTGTATCTCTGTCCAGATCTGGAGTTCCAGAGAATTGAGCTGGGAGTGGGGTGGATGGGTTGGAGAACACCTCAGTCCTCTGGACCTTGCTATAGAAGGTTCTAGATATAAACAATCCTTATTTGCTGTAGTGGTTCTTCAACCCCACTGATAAACAGGGAAGCTCTCAGGCCCCCCTTCAAGCTCTGCAGATCTTCTGGGCATGTCAGTTTGTGGAAAAGAGGAATAATGGAGTCCCCCAGCTCGTCCCTTTCTGCTGTATGTTTCAGGGAAAATGCTTTGTTGGGTGGTAACAGAAACACAGGGGACAAACAGTTCTTTGCCCTGGAGCAGGTGTGACTGGCTTGTTGTCCCTGTTTTCTCTGATCATGGCTTCATTGACTTGGTTTCTTGGTCTGGCTTGACTGGAAAGCACTCACAGAGACATTTCTCTAAGGAAGCTCTATCTATCAAGCATTGGTTTCACTTACAGTTGGGGGAGCTCTCTCCCACTGTGGTGGTTGGAAAGAAAATAGCCCCCAAAGGGAGTGACATTATTAGGAGGCGGGGCTTTGTTGAAGTAGGTGTGGCCTTATTGAAGGAAGTGTGTCACTGTGGAGGTGGGCTTTGAGGTCTCATATAGGCTCAAGCCACACCCAGTGTCTCAGACGTGAGTCAAGATGTCAGAGCTCTCAGCTCTTCCTCTACTAGTACCATGATTGCCTGCATGCTGCCTTGCTTCCAGCCATGAGGATAATGGACTAAACCTCTGAACTGTAAGTGAGCCACCTCGATGAACTGTTTTCCTTTGTCAGAGTTGCTGTGGTCAGGGTGTCTCTTTACAGCAGTTGAAACCCTAAGACACCTGCCATCTTCAGATCCATGAGTTGTAGAGCATTAAAAACGATATCTAAGACGTAAAAGGATGTTTGGTAGAGTTACAGCAGATTCATAATCACAAATCAATTTAACAGTGTTTTCCCAGCCTCTCCAGCCCTGTATGTGACCCTTGTCATGATTGTGGGGCTCCGAGATGGCATGAGATGGAATGGGCCAGGGCTGAGGCAGTTGCCAAACTGCCCTGCAGAGCTAGGCTGCTGTCACCAGGCTTCCTGTTTGCTCTGGCCATCCCAAGGGCTCTTGGCCACCATGGACTAACTTTGCGCTTCTGCCACAGATAGAGCAAGTCAGCCAGCTGGCCGTGTTTGTAGAGGCAGCATTAGACTATCACAGGCAGACCACAGAGATCCTCCAGGAGCTGCAGAAAAAGCTAGCGATACGGTAAGCACCTTCACCTTGCTTAGGCAGGGGCTGCAGAGTACGGCCAGCATGTGTCTCCCAGCCCCTCCTGCCCATTCTGCTTGGAACTCTCTTTAGCCAGCTTTCAGGTCGGGTATGAGATAAGGCTAAGATAATACATATGTAGCTTGGGACAAGAGGGTGGAACTGGGTAAAGGGCTGGAGTGGCTTTTCTCCCTTTTCTTTTTATTAATATCCACCCCCCCCAACTTTTTTTGTGTACAGCATACAAGCATTATGGCTTACCTGCCTGAGAAATAGCTCCTGTGGTCTCCTTGACTTGCCAAAAGGTTCACTCTCTGTTTCCCTGTTGAGGGGTGGAGTGTGGGCTCCATTCCCAACATCTAGGGGTGCAGGGAGAGCCAGGTGATGCTCAGAACTATGTGAAGTCCATGAAAAGTATTATTAGGCTGTGTTCCTATGACTGATTCTTGACACTGAAATAGTCGATGGTACCTTCTGAATGACAAAGAAATACTATTCTCTGCCTTGGGACTTTCATGATCAATGCAATCCCTACTTTCTGAAAATCAGTAATATTGTTTATAGTGTGCACAGCAACCCGATTAATACAATTATTGGGCTAAACCTACCCTATATATAACAGAAGATTGTTTTACATAGGATTATAGTAATGAATAAATTTGGAGAGATTTTTGCTTCAATCCGTGCCGTAGTTATGGGTGGTGGGGGGAGGGCCATTCCGATGGCCTTCTAGGTGTCATGTGAGCATATTTGGATGGCTCCTTCTCCAGCAGAGAAGAAAGAAAGCAGCTAGCCTAGGGCAGTGTCTGCTTGCTAAAGCCTCAGGGACGTTATAAGGACATTCTTCCAGATGAATTTCAACTAGAAACTAAAGACCATAATGGAAGAACTGCACCCGGGTCATGTCCCTGACACTGTGGGCACCCAGAAGCCCGTGTGCACAATCCTTGCTCTCACAGTCCCATTAGGTCTTGTCCTCTTCAAGAAAAGCAAAGGCCTGTGGAGGCTCTGTGGTCTGGGACAGAGGTCTGACTTGGCTTCCCATGTGTCTTACAGAATAGCATTTGCCTCCACAATCCCCAAGCGAGAATACCAGTCAAAGCCTGTGAACGCGGCGAGTTCTAGTGACCTCAATGGAGTCTCCAGCAGCACTTCCTCAAAGATATCAGGTAAGTTAGCCATCCGAAGTGTGCCAGTGGGGTCTCCAGTTAGGTGCTCTCATCCTCGTGTGCCGGTGAGGCCGTTGATGGGAATACACCAGAAACGGGTGGACTTTCTTTGGTTGATTGACAAGTTTCCCTCTTTCCCAATTCCAATAGTCAGGTGTTGAAGTTTTGAAAACCAGTGCTGGGAAGAAGTCCATCCTGTACTAATGCCTTCTAGTGTGATTGTCAGACAGTCCCTTGGCTAAAGAACTGGAGCTGCTCTGCTATTGTCTATATTTAAAGGGCTAACACCTTCACAATAACTTCCCAACTGTTAGAAAGTCTTAATTAGCGTTCTCTGAGCACCTGAGATGCGGCCGACACAATCTCAAGTACTGTCCTGTTAGATTTTAAATAGGATCTGGAGTAAAACAAAACAAGGGCAAATTTGAATGATGTATATTTTCCTGGAGTCTCTCTACGATCTCCAGCTGCATCTAGTCTCCTCCCTAGACAAAGCCTCTCCTAATGACTGAGAATGGATATTGTCCTATCTGTGGCTGGCATGTCTTTCACATGTAGCATAGTCTTAATTTTTTTGTTTTGTCAAATACAAAACAAAAGCAACTGTATTGTTCTACAATTTTCTTTCCAAAATGCACTGCTCTTTCCTGTAGTTGTTTCTGTTTTGTCCATAGGTCTCTCTCACTGTGTTTAGCAACTTCATGCTTTTGCATGGCCCCTATTAACTGCAACAGTGACCACCCTTACTCCCTTTTCTGCCTCTATATACAGCTGAGCAAGACAGTCTAGAAATGAAATTGCTGAGTCAGCAAGAAAGCAAGGGTTGGAGGTGGCCATGTGCCGCTGGTGTTGAAATGATGGCGCCCACTCCAAAATGGCTATGCTGTGTCAGTGTGTGCCAGACCTCAGTTTTTGTCAAGCATTTCTACATAAAAAAAATGGTGTTCAGTCTCTACTTTAACCATCCTGAAATCCCTAGATTAGATGTTTCTGTTTTAATTGACCACTAGCATTTATTTATCTGAGATACATCATTTGCTTTATTTTAGAAAATTTGCCTTGCCTTGTGATCTATGGGAAATCTTACATATGGGTTGGTAATAGCTTTCTTTCCCCCGTTTGCCACTCACCCCCAAACCTTGGGAGGGGCTTTGGTTTTTGTTTTATTTGCCTTGTTTAATTTTGTTTTGGGGACATAGACACTCTTATTTTGGGATAGCCAACTTTATCAATATTTTTGTTTATGATTCGTACATTTTGTGACCTGCTGAGAAGTCTTCCTGTCCCTTGGATTATTCTGCTCTGCTTTTCTACTACTTTAAAAACTGGTTCTTTAATATTTAGGTTAGGTCTTTGTCATCTGGGGTTTATTTTTGTAAATTCAATGAAACTGTCAAGCCACCAAAGTGTCAGAGCCCTCTCATGTTCCCACCAACAACACATGTGACTCTGTCTCTCCACATCTGTGCCAGCATTTGCTGCTGCTTTGTATTTTAGCCACAATGATAACGATGTGAACCATGCACATGTCTGCTGTGTGTGTTTGTTGTGGAATATTACTTTAACTATGTAAAGGTGTGTTACATTTGTTTGTTTCAGAATATTACTTTAACTATGTAAAGGTGTGTTACATTTGTGTATGTTGCATTTGTTTAATGATGTAAAGATGTGTTGATGTTTTACCTTGCCTGCCTAAGGCACCTGATTGGTCTAATAAAAAGCTGAATGGCCAATAGCTAGGCAGTAGAGGGATAGGAGGGGCTGGTGGGCAGAGAGAATAAGTAGGAGGAGAAATCTAGGTTAGAGAGAGAGCAGAGAGAGAGAAGAGAGAATGAAGGAGAAAGAGAAGGAGATGCCTAGGGCCAGCCGGCCAGCAGCCAGCCAGACAGACATGGAGTAGGACATACAGAATGAAAGAAAGATAAAAAGCCCCAAGGCAAAATGTAGATGAAGAGAAACAGGTTAAATTAAATTATAAGAGCTAGTGGGACAAGCATAAGATAAGGCCAAGCATTCATAATATGAAGTCTCTATGTCATGATTTGGAGCTGGTTGATGGCCCAAAAGAAAGCCTGATACTTGTGTCCTTCCAGATGAAACATCTTTTCACATCTTCACTCATTTTATAATTGAATTATTTCTATTTCTATTGCTGAGCCTTGTCAGTTCTTTCCATAGGCTAAATAGAAGTCCTTTGAGATGTGCATATGGTTTTCAATGTATTCTCTCTATATCTTTCCTTTGTATTCTTTTAATGAGCTCTTCACAGATCAGAACTTTTCATTGTGGAGTCCCATGTTTCAGTTTTTTTTCTCGTATAACCTGTGCATTTGGTGTGGAATGTTGAGCATTCTCTGCCTTCAATGCTGAAGATGTTTCTCCCATCCTTCTCAAGTCCACAGTCCACATAGAGTTTCTGTTTGCACAGGTGTGAGACTTGGGTTGACATTCATTTGCTTTGCTCCCGGATGTCCAGGTGGCCTTTTTGGAACACACATGGCCAGGGAAGCCGAGCTCTGAGTTTCCCCCAACATTGTCATAGGTTTTTTTTTTTTTTTTCAATGAAAAATCAAAACTATCAGGGTAATCTGCATATAGCTTTAAAAGAAAATGGCACTTAAGGGTTATAGCCGTGACAAACAGTAGCCCCCTTTTAGTCCCCAGGCTCATTTCCTGCTCCCAGAAGAAACCGCTTCCAATTGTGTTTGCCACTTGTTTGCCGTTGAACTCTATGGTTGACAATAAATATTTGGATCATTCTTACTTTGTTTTGAGTCCCTCGTGTTTTCCTGATATGGAAGCTGAGGCCTTAACTCCTTCTGTCTCCCAAACACTCTCTGCCCATCCACTTGACTTATCAATTTTAAAATAAGTGTTCACATTATAAATATGGCTCCCTTCAACTAGGAGTCTTAAAATGCCCCCTCTTTTCCTGCTGCTCCTGTGTATGCGCCTGCCTCTGTTTTCCATTGATGCTACAGTCTCCACTGAACTGTTGTGGGTGGAATCTAGGTATCAGGGAAGTGGCGCTCTCTCTCTCTCTCTCTCTCTCTCTCTCTCTCTCTCTCTCTCTCTCTCTCTCTCCCTCCCTCCCTCCCTCTCTCTCTCTCTCCCTCTCTCTCTCTCTCTCTCTCTCTCTCTCTCTCTCTCATGCAAGGATGCACATCAAATTTTGAAAACTTGTTTTTATTTTATGCCTGTGAGTGTTTTGCCCGAATGTGTGTATGCACTCCATGTGTAGGCAGTGCCTGTAAAGTCCAGAAGAGGGCGTCAGATCCCCAGAGACTGGAATTAGAGTTGTGCGCTGCTGTGTAGGTTACTGGAAACTGAACCTAGGTCTTCTGCAAGAACAGCCACGGCTCCTAACCACTGAACCATCTCTCCAACCCCCGTGTGTCATGAAAAACCAAAGACACAGTTCTGCAGTCTCAGTGCAGACATCTACTCCACAATCTATAACAGTGATTTGTCATTAGTAGAAAAACAATGTTCCCAGAGCTGGGAGGTGGCTCACTTGTTGGGCAAGCCTGAGGGCTGGAGTCTGAATTTCCAGTGTCCATGCCATCCATGTAAATGCCAGGTAGGCATCTCCACCTAATGTCCCAGGCCTTGGGAGACAGAAATAGGGTCTTCAGAGCTAGCTGCCTGGCTAGACTAACTAGCTGAATCGGTGAGATCTGGGTTCACATGAGAGACTGCCTTCATATACAAGGTGGAGAGTGGTTGAGGGGGACACCCGACAGCTCTGGCCTCCACTGGCATACATACAGGTGTGCACATACACTCCCAGGTGTATTCACACCCATGAGAACATGCATACACACGTGTACACACATGCATTTACATCACACACACACACACACACACACACACACACACACACACACACACACACACAC
>CABHPR010126304.1:15097-33599 GCA_902168415.1 Peromyscus melanophrys | reverse complement strand
TGTGTGTGTGTGTGTGTGTGTGTGTGTGTGTGTGTGTGTGTGTGTGTTTGTGTGTGTATGTGTATGAGCGTGTGCATGTATACACTTACAAGTTGGCTTGGACAACTCTCTCCTACTTAGAATGTGTTTTGCTCACTGCAGGTCGAGTAAGTGGAGGAGAAAAGTAGATAGGGAGCCTCACAGTGGGTGTGATAACCCACACAGTGTCTCAGCAGCATCACAGGTTGTGTGGAAGGTGACCTAGAGTGAGACAGGCTATGGTTTGGGGTCTGGAACATTGGTATTTCTTTCTGGCTTGATATCAGACATTGTGACCTCTTTAGAAAGGGGGGTTTGGGGGCTGTGCAAGTCTTCCTGACTGCCTTCTGCCTGGACAGTGTGTGTGAGGAGATGCTTTCTGAGCCACTGTCCCACCTTCTCCTCAGGAGAATTCACTAGTGGCAGGAACGTGGAAAGAGCCTGATGGTTTTTACCAGCCACACTAAGGCAGCTGTACTGCAGCGACGCTCACTTTGACCCACAGCCCCGAGTTCTCAGTGTGTAACCCTGTCCACCTTCGTTAAGTACTGTGTGACCAAAGGAAAAAGTGGAAAATTCTCTGTGGGACACTCAGTTCCCTAGTGCTTTGAAATCACTGAATGTTTTTCTTTACAACTTAAAACAATGAAAGTAAGCCCCAGCATTTACATTTATCTCCCTGGCTGCCATCATTATAACAAAAAGAATTTACTGACTCAGGCTGGGGTGAGGTCTCTCCTGGAAGGAGCCATCCAAGTGCTGTGAACATCCAGAAGGGCCGGGATGTCACTGTGTGGGTAGACCCAGATTTCGAGAGGCTGGTCAGCCTACAGGCCACCCAGAGGGAGGGGGCTGCCTCTCAGCAGATGGAGAGGCCTCATTACCGTGGCTTTCTCTTCCCCCAGCAGCTGAAGCTCCACACACTTCCAAACCTAACTGTGGACGCAGGGAAGGCTGTGATGCTCCTGGTCCTCAGTCCCCCTCCAGCAGGTTGGCAAGATCTAGAAGTTTTAAAAAGATAACCTACATTACTAGGCCTGCTTTAATAGGTCTGGGAGTCATCCTTGGCCAACCACAGGAATACCCAAATCCATTTCCCATTCTTTCTCTCTGGCTTTTCCTCTTGTTTACTCTTTGTGAACCCCAAAGATTTGGTGAGGAAGGAATACAATCTCTTACAGAAGTTCAACTCTCATGTGAAGTCTGAAGGTCACTGCTCTATTGCTGTGAAAAGACACCATGACCCAAGGCAGCTTGTATAAGAAAGCCTTTGGGGCTTGCTTGCAATTTTAGAGTTAGTGCATGACCATCATGGTCTATGGTGGGGAACATGGTAGCAGTAAGCAGACATGGCACTGGAGCAGTAGCTGAGAACTACATGCTGATCTGCAGACAGACAGACAGAGAGAAAGACTAGGCCTGGGAGGTACTTTGGTGACCTCAGAGCCATGCCCAGTAACACACCTCCTGTAACAAGGCCACAGCTACTAGTCCTTCCCAAACAGTCCACCAACTGGGAAGCAGACATTCAAATATGTGAGCCTCGTTCAAGCCACCACTGGCCTAATAGCAATGGAAAAAGGAAATAAAAATGAAAACCATAAAATGGAATGGCAGAAGGAAAAGCAGGTCAGATATTTCAGTCAGGATATTGGACATTGGTTTTGCTCTGGGAGCCCGCACTCCATTTCTAGAATGACCTCTGCTGGCTCTGGGTTCACGAAGGGGCCTAGGGGAACCTTTCACAACAGGAGGCAGCTGTTGGTGGCAGAGAGAGTCTCCCAATCTCTTTCTGGACGACTGATTTCCAACTAATGCCTCTGGCCTCCGTGTGTGCTCACAGTCTGGGTTGGGGGTTAGCTTCCTTCCATCCCGTCCCTAGAGACGGTCTTGGTCTCACCAGCCGTCCATGCTCCAAACCTTTACCCAACTAACGCATCATCTCACTTGGTCAAGGCCTTCAGCTCTCACCTGTCATTACAACTTCAGCTCCTCACCGTGGGAACCCCTGAGGTTCTGGAGTGGCTACTGAGAGCTGGAGCAGGAAGCCATGTCTAACCCTAGACAAGCTAAGTCCGTTATCCTAAACTAGCCTGGAAAGCGCCCATATTCACTAACTCAGGCTCAGGGATTTGTGGAAAATCTTTAGACTATCTAGAAAACAAAGCAGAAATATTTACCTCCAAAAGAAAAACAAACAACGTCACTGCGTTTCCAAAGCCTGCTTAAGTCATTTCACTTTTAGGTATAGGCACAGAGATCATAAAATAGGAGCAGAGTACACCTGCCTCAGAGTCAGAATGTGGCACTGGAATTAGCATGGCCTTTTCAAATGGCCAGTCACTTAAAACGTCTCTTAAAATTAATTTTATTACTATTCAGAGGAAAAAACACCAAGTATAATCCAGTCAAAACGGAAATTATGCAGTGGCACTAAAGTTTTCCTGGATGGTGCAAAGAATGGCCAGGATATTCTATAATGGAGTAGTGGCCAGGAACTTGCTTTACTAGTTATTAGCATTTGCTTTAAAGATACACTGTGAAAAGAGATATGGTACTGTTACCAAGCAGATCAGTTGAACTAAATTGAGAATCTCAAAATAGACTACAGGGCTCATGATAATTGAATGATAAAGCCAGGTGTGATGGCACACATCTGTAATCCCAACACTTGGGAAGTGGAGGCAGGAGGATCCCTTTGAGCTCAAAGTCAGCCTGGGCTACATAGGAAGACTCTCAACAGTAAGATATAAAAGCAGTATTTGAAATCAATGAAGAAAAAGGATCATTTTAAAATTGTAACTGCTTCAGCATTATTAAAACATAATAAAATTTCCCGCTTTTGCCAAAATCTAAATGGATTAAAAACAAAAGTTGTAACATGAAAAAATTTTAATTAAAATTCTCAAATAAAATTCTGTTGGGGAGGGGGACTGGAGAGATGGCTCAGCAGTTAAGAGCACTGGCTGTTCTTCCAGAGGACCCAGGTTCAATTCCCAGCACCCACATGGCAGCTCAGGACTGTCTGTTTCTCTAGGGGTGATCTGACATGCTCACACAGACTCACATGCAGGCAAAACACCAATGCACATGAAATAAAAGTAAACGACTTAAAAAATTCTGTCCAATAACCATACGTGGCTGTGGAGGATAAACTATGAATGAAAAGCCTCATTTACCCTCCTTTACGGTCCTAAAATTATATATTCCAAAGCAAAGTAGGAAATCTACTACTTGCCCAGTTGCCAGCACAAACTGCAAAAAATAAAACACATGAACAGATGAGAAGCTGGAATAGTTTGTACCAAACTTGGCAGAAAGAGGCCAGTGTTTGGAGTATTTGAGGGCTTCTAATTTGTTAAAATAAAGGTAGATATTAAATCAATAGCACGTGTCAAGCATCTTCATGGTCTATGATGATCAAATCCTGTTCTAGGCAGTTACTCTCAGGAAAAAATGCAGATGTTCGTGTGTGTCTGTGTCAAGAGATGTACATGCTACTTTCTTCAGAGTTATCTGTAACATGAATCTTAAAAGATCTTATTAATAAAAAACCGGAGCTAGATATTGGGGTGAAAGCTGAAAGATCAGAGAGATAGAACAAGCTAGCCACAAGTTCTTACTGCTAGGAAATCCTCAGCCCAAGAGAGAGCTACTTCCTGTATACTCATGCCTATATACTTTTCTGTGCCCTGCCATCTTACTTCCTCTCTCCGCCCAGCTACATCACTTCCTGTCTGTCTGTACAGACCTCTAGACCTTTATGGTTAACTAGTGCTGGGATTAAAGGTGTGTGCCACCTTGTCTAGCTCTGTTCCCAGTGTGGCCTTGAACTCACAGAGATCATGATGAATCTCTGCCGCCGAATGCTAGGATTAAAGGCGTGTGCTACCGCTGCCTGACCTCTATGTTTAATATAGTAGCTGGCTCTGTCCTCTGATCCCCAGGCAAGCTTTATTTGTTAGAGCACAAATAAAATATCCAGCAGTTATCTATCAACGCTGAGAAAAGCTAAAAGAGACAGGAAAAGGGAAGAGGATGGGAGGAAGAAAGAGGGAGGGAGCAGGGCAGAAGAGAGATGAGAAAGATGGAAGGAGGCAAGGAGAGAATGGAGGAAGGAAGGGCGGGCCACAAATGTCCAGTTATAGACTCGAGAGATCAGGTGTGCTCAGAAGAGACTGGCCGAGACAGATGCCAACAGTAAAGGACAGTTGGGACGAGTGGCAGCTGGACAGTAGTTGGCAGGTTTGCAGCACTAAGTACAGAATACTATTTAATGAAAGCAAGTACATGGAAATATATTCATAAATATGTATATTCATACAGACACCTGGCATTCACAGGCTTCATGATGCTTTTCTCTGAGTCAACGAGTGAGAGTTGACTTGTCTCAAATCTGCATACACATTTTCTCTTTTACAGTGACCATGTTTTATTTTTTTTGGGAAAATAGTTGTTGTGAGAACTCTTAACCCCATTAGTCGTCTCTGTGAATATTTGTATTCCTGTTCTGGCTCCTGTCTCCTGGCCCCCACGTCATCACCCCAGCACTCCTTGTCCTTTGGCTCCCTCAAGGACCATCCCGTCACCACAGGGAAAGTCTGAGCCTTCTGGAGCCAGAGCTGGAACCCAGTGATTTGCTTTTCCCCTCGGGCTCTGGGCCAAGTGGAGTGGAGATGGGCTGGGCATATGTCCTCATCCTCAGAGGGCCAGGAAGACAGCACTGGGTACAGGGGGTTGCCTGAGGCAGCTGGAGAGCTGAGGAGGCCGGAGGATGCCAGGGACCACAAACAGTACCCAAGAGCAATGGCAGCCAGCTTTGGAGTGGGCAGGGAACAAGCACAGGCTCCTCCCCCATTTCCTGTTTCCCTGGGTGACTGTCTTGTTAACCTGTTCTTTTTTTGTCTCCATATCACATGGACAGGTACTCACATTCCCGAGGATCAACCCTGCTGTCGTGGTCTCTATGACTTTGAGCCAGAAAACGAAGGAGAATTAGGATTTAAAGAAGGGGACATCATCACATTAACCAGTCAGATAGATGAAAACTGGTATGAAGGAGTGTTAGATGGGGAATCCGGCTACTTCCCCATTAATTACGTGGAAGTCATTGTGCCTTTACCTCGGTAAATGTGTCTTTCGGACCTAATTTCCTAACTGAAATGAATGTGCACCAGTGTTCTCTCAGTGTGGTGGTCTGTGGCATCCTCACTCTCTGGCCCACTTCCTCACTTTTGTATGTGTGTTTTCTTTATAATGTATTTTGTATCGATTTAATTTGTATAACTGATTTCTTTGTCCTAACTCATAAAGATAGTTTTCTTCTTGTTCTAAAAAGTCATTGGTTCAATGTATTTGCTTCCTGTTGCTAAAAAAAGAGTGAACTGTGCCCATTACAGATATGTGAACAAATGACCTGTGTAGTCCTTAGCTGCAGTGGAATGCACCCTTTGCAGCTGAGAAAACTAAAGCTTCTGTTTCTTGAGATTTTGACGGCATCCAGTCTTCTCCTGTTTTAAGCTACCTGTGAACAGCCCAATAAACATGACACACTGTGTTCGTAAAAGACTATGGTTATTATTTTTTTTTATGTTAAATTGTTTTTTAAGCACGGACTTCAGCACAAGCTCCTCATGTACCTTGGCTGACCTGGGTCGCAGGCAGGGTCCTTAGAGGATGGCTATAGATCAGGACCAGCAGGTGGGGGTGTGGACCTTTTCTTAGCCACTGATTTAAACATGGTCATCCTCTTCTCAGCTCAAGACTAGAAAACCTTCTTGCCTAGTGCTAAGTTTATACAACAGCCCACCTCAGGCTCTGTCTGCTGTCACATATGGGCAGGTAGGTTTTCAAGGAGTCCCATTGTGGATGCTGAGGGAGTAGCATGGTTTGTTGGGCTGAGTGTCCAATAATTTAGGTTTACAGAACAGCCCTGGCCTTAATCTGAGTATGACCTTGTCATGTGCTATGGCTCGGCAGAGTCCACAGCAACCCTGCCACACAAAGAAGAGGCGGTCATTGCTCCCCTTTGCAGAGAAGGGGAGTCATGAATGGCTCATCCAGGATCAGACAACCAAGTAGTAGCAGAAGCAGTTTGAGCTCTGATTGTGTGATTGATGCTGACACACACGTGCTTGTCAGCCACTGCAACCTGCAGTGTTGATCACTGGCACCAGAGGTGACCTTTGTTGGGTTTCCTAGTCTCCTGAGGTGGCTTTCTTAACAGGTTCCTGTGTATGTGTGTGTGTGTGTGTGTGTGTGTGTGTGTGCGTGTGTGTGTGTGCGTGCGCGCACGCGCACACACCTCATACATTCAGTGTCTATGGGAAATGGTAATTCTTAACATTCACTGGATACTTATTATATGCCGGGTGCTTCTCAAAGCAGCTTCTGTGAAATCCTCAGACACCATCCCGTGAGGTCCATCTGATGCCCAGTCTTCAGATACGAGAACTGCGCCACGGAAATGCCAGGTCACTTTTCCAGTCACACAGTTAAGTGTCAGAGCTGAAATCTTAATTCACAGTTATCTCCCATGCCCACGGTCTTCACCTTTCTAGAATAGCTCTTGATTACATCTTTTCACGATGTAAATTCACAAACAAGCCTGTTTTTATCCCTGGCTTTTACTCTTCATTTGCTATATTAGAAATTTACCAATGAGAAACCCAGGGGCACTTTTGATGCTTAGTATTTGCTTTGATAACTTGTTCAGGGAAATAAGCAGTAACTGGAGTTAGTTGGGAGCTACAGATTAATTTTTAATAATAACTGAAAAATTACAGCAATTTACATCAGATCACTTTAAAGCAATTGAAATAGGACTCGGTTAACCGCCAGACAGCTGCTGAGGAGGGGCAAGGTAGCCACGCCCTGGCAGTGACTATGATGTGCACTGTGTCTTCATGGGCTTGTGGCCTCAGCTGTTTGGCAGGGTCCCATCGCTACAGGATGCTTGTGGAGAAGGCTGGCAGATAACACCTGGCTCCTGGCACACACTTGACACCAACTTCTTCTCACCAGCTGTCGGGGAGAACATTTCATTGTGAGCTCCTGCCTCCAGGCACTCACAGCTTCCAGGGCACTTACGGCCTTCTCGGTCTGCTTTCTGCTGCTGCAGTGAACACTGAGCAAAAGCAACTCGGGGATGGGTTTATTTTGTCTTACAGACTGTGGCCGTCCATCATGGAGGGAAGTCAGGCAGGAACTAAGCAGAGACCCGGAGGAATGCTGCCTACTGACTGGTTCTGTCTTCTCTATTATATAAACTCGGGACCATCAGCCCAGGGGTGACATTGTGTACAGGATACCCTGATGGGCATTTTCTCAACTGAGGCTCCCCCTTTCCAGATAACCCTAGCTCATGTCAAGTTGACCAAATAACTAAGGAGCGCACCGCCCAGCTTGCATCGTGTTTTCTAGTCTCATCATGAAGAAAGTCATGTAAATTTCCTTTTATTGGAAAAAGTGTCCATGACCTTTCAGATGCCAAAACAATTTTGAACGTTCAAGTAGCTTTATTTTTCTAATTGTAAAAGGCAATGCAAATGTATTATAGGAAAATTCAGGCTATCTGCAAAGTTATAAAGGAAAGTGGAAATCACCGTTTAGTCCACAACCTCAAAAGAATTATTGTTGTGACAATGTGCATTATGTCCTTCCCATATTGCACTTGTATACTTCTGGAGTCACATGTGTACATGAATGGGAGCGTGTATTGTGATTTCAACTTTACATGTTAATTGCAGGCCTAAGTCCTTGAACTGGCTATATAATATTTTATTGTGTGGGTGCATAAATTATAACTAGGTTTCTGCTCTTACACATTCCCAGTTTTCTGGTCAATTATTATGTTATGCATTTTAAAGTTGTTTTATATGGAAATGGGTCAAAAGGACAAGCAAACTGAACTTGGATTTATGTTAATTTGGTGTATTAATTGACCTCCTTCTTAAAGTGCCTATATTTCCTAAAGGTTGTATGTTTGTTGCTTTTCCATACTGTGTTCTATGATGTCTACATCAGTTTATATACCACCAACAGTGTTGTGGCGTCCCCCATTCTCCAGTCCCTCACCACTTGTTGTCACTTGTCTCTGAGGTGAGGTGACACAGTCATTTACCCTTACTGCTGGGGATATGCTAAATATCTTAAACCTAGAGTAGATGCTTGAAACCAAGTACTCAGTAATTTACACACACACACACACACACACACACACACACACACACACACACGAGAGAGAGAGAGACAGACAGACACAGAGACAGAGAGAGACAGAGATACAGGCACACACAAGAGAGAGACAGCGATACATGCATGTACACACACACACACACACACACACACACACACACACACACACCACACAGATTCTGCCTATGTGTATGTACACAGACTTAATGCCCTTCCATCTTAACTAAGCATCTCCTATGAACTGTGGCCCTCATTTCTATAGTCTGTGGTGGGATGGTAAAATAACACAAGTTCCCTTCATTTTGACTTCATAATTTCATAGATTTTATCACAGATTTTTTGTCAACCTTAGCACATGTTTATTTTACCTCTTAAGAAGCTCATAATTTTTGCTTAAATGAAAAACTCCTTACAGCCTTTCCCTGGCATATCCAAGATGCTACTATCTCCACCTTTGTACTGATGATGTACTAATAAGGGCATGCTCAATACAATAAGTATTGCCTAAACACAAGCACTGTTATACCACAGCAGTAGATGTGACAGCAGACATCCTACTAAGTGACTGTTGAGCAGGTAGTGTATACTGTGTGGACACACTGGACATCTAGACGACCCATGTCCTGGGCATTATGGAGCAAGACAGTGGAAGATTTCAACATGTTACTCAGAGTGATCTGCAAGTTATAACAAGGAATTACTCATTTCTGGAATTTTTCCATTTAATATTTCCAGATTGCAGTTACCCTCTAGAAACTGTGGAGACCAAAACCAAAGATAAGCAAACCCACCACACCCCACTGTGGCGTTGATTTGCTTTTTTCTAATTGGTGATACTCAGTACTTTTCTTTGTATCTGCTGAACATTATTTGGGCTCCTTGCTAATTTCAAAATTAAGTTATTTTATTTTCCTTTTTGCCATTGACTTGTATAAATTCCATATATACTTTAGATATTAACTCCTTGCCAGTAATATGATTTGCAGATATATTATTGCAATCTTAAGGTTGATTGTTTACTTTGCTATGCAGATTTTTATTTTATGCTATTCTGTGTGGTAGAGAGTGATCTATGATGGCTATACTTTCAGTTTTGATTGGGTGCATATATTAAATCTATAGCAAGCAAAAGTAAAAGAACAAATAGAAAGTAGCATATAGGTAGAAGCATCAGGTAGCAAAATATCATCGAATCAGGTGTCTACGACCCCCAGTCGAGTTGATTGGGGTTGCCTGATTGAAAGAGCAAAGACAGACATCCTCATCAGGTCAGAGGCTTACAAACATCCAAGGGATGTGGACCGGAGAAGCTGACACAGCCAGCTGGAGTTCTAAGTGAGCTTTCTCTCCATGGGTGAGTTTCTAGGTTCTCAGTCCCACTGTTGGTGTGTCTACATCTGGAGATAAAGAGTCGTGAGGACTGTTGGAAATGGCTGCCTTAGCTGTTCTCAAGGACACAGTGTTCCTCATACTCTCAGGTGCTTGCTGGTATTTTTTCCTCCTCCCTGATACAGAACAGGGGTACCAGCCTGATTTAGAGCGGGAGTGGGGGTGTTAGAAGAAACAGGGTCTCTTTACTCCCAGAGCTCACTTTCAATCAGCTTAAACAGCACGTGACAATTTACCGATATTTACCTTATAGAGATGATCCTACTCACTCAGCTTCTGTAACACGTGCTTTTGTGTCCCATCAAGAAGGCATTGTGTCTTCTTTTAAGAGTTTTCTTATTTCTAATCTTATATTTTGATGTTTGTCTATGTAAAAGTAAGATGCTACTGTGGGTAGGCCTTGAATGTGTGCAGGCAGATGGGGTGTAGCTAGAGATGTGTGTGCACACAGCTGCAAAGCTAGAGTTGAAACATGCCGTAGCCCACCCATCTGCAGGGATCAGCCTTGAGTGCAGGAGGAGGATGGGGGTGGTGGGTCTGCTATGGTCACATGTATAGAAGCCATGATTCTTGGGTCAAACATTGTAGAGGCAGCAACTAGATAGCTCTAGGGGGCTGGGGGTAAATGGGAATGGTGGTTTACCTAGAGAATGCCAAGGCTACTAGGATGTGACTGTGGGCTGGGAAGACTGGCAGGATCAGCTGAGATAGTTCTAGTGAGGGAGCAGAGAAGACCAATGACAACACACTCAGAGACTTTCAAGGCTGTTGTACTGTTTTTGCAAGATTGGCACAACTATCTGCAACCGTCTGTGGCTCTCTGTATCAAGACCAGCTCTGGCCACTTCCTGTAGTCAGACTTTCCTTTGGGCCACAAGCTCACAAAAAAAAATGACACAGACTTATTAATTATGAAAGCTTGGCCTATAGCTTTCTCACTAGCTCTTATAACTTAAATTAATCAATTTTTATTTATCTGTGTGCTGCCATGTGACTCGTGGCTTCTACCCCACCTCCTGCATGTCCTGCTCCCTCTGCATCCAGCTTGGGCTGCTGCCTTCTCCCCGGAGCTCTCTGTCCAGAAGTCCCTGCTGTATCTTCCTACCTAGCTACTGGTCATCTAGCTTTTTGTTAAACCAATCACAGTGACACATCTTCACACAGTGTAAAAGAATATTTCACAACATTTCCCCTTTTTTGTCTAAAAAAGAAAGGTTTTAATTTTAACACACTAAAACTATGTACAATAAGAACAATTATCAGGTAAGAATTACATTTACAATGTTCAATCCTTTTGCATTTGTCAAATTTAGAGAAAATACTCCATTATCTATCCTATCTTAGTCTAAAATTTTATACCTAAACCATTTTTTGGCATAACTTGTATCCTAAAACTATCTTTTTAGACATTAAAACATTTTTTTAGATAAACAACTTAAGCTTTTATGTTTCTCAACCTTATAAACTTTACATCTCTTATATAAGCTTTCTTTTTAAATTTGGTAACAAGGAAAACTGTAAAACCATATCTATCTAGTCTTTAATCCCCATCAGAGACCCAAGAAGGATAAAATATTACTTGAGGAAACAGGAAATGCAGAGAAAGTAATTTCCAAAACTATAGAAATGACAGAGACATCTGGCTGCCTAGACAGTCACTCCAAGGTTCCTCTGCAATGTTGGGGCATCCATCTTTGGCCTACAGGCCTAGAATATCTGACAGACTTTCCTGTAATGCAAAAATTTTGAAGGACTGTCCTATCTTGGCAAATTGTGGTAGTTGCTTTTTGTGTGTGTGGACTGCTTGTCCAGTTTGGACTGTCAGCAGTTGAGGCAGGGGTAGCCCCTTGCCCAAATGGCAAGCTTTTGCCACAAAGAAAGCAAACTTCATGGAGGTTCTTCGATGCTTATCATTTTTTTTAAGTAGATTGGTGCTGCCAATTGGTGCTGTCAAATTGAGAAGATCTGTCTCACTGTCATGAAAAGCCTTATGTTACTATAACATTTTAAATGCCATATTCTGTAGGGCTTTGAAGTGTTTGAAGAGCATCTATCTTCTTAAACTATATGTCTGTATGACTTTGAAAACATACTTAACATGAGATAAGTTTGATTGTTATAAATGACTATTAGCCTATATTTTTTATTATCCTAAATAGCTTTCAAGGACTAAAACTTTACATTATATTTAAAATGAGCTGCATAGGTATAATTCCTTAAACAAGAGTAGAAACATATACAGTAGAACTAAAATAACCTTAAATTTGTATAAGTATACAAAAATCCACACCAATGTATAATATTTGAGACTAGTGGTTGTTCAAAAGTAGACTCAACAATTTACCCTTTTATCCCATCATTTCTATAATATATCCCCATTTCCCCCTTCAGAAAGAGATCCCTGAATCTAATCTCCTTTTTTCAGGTTTTTTTTTCCTGACCATTACTAATAACAATTTGTGACCAACCCCCCCCCCCCCTAAATGATGACAAACATCCATAACACATCAAATGACCAAAAACCACCCATCCCACCTCTTGGGAAGGTGGGCATCATGTTCTCTAGATTACTTCTTGTTGTCTGGGGCATCTTTGGGGGACCCTGAGGAAATTAGGATAATGGTCAAGTCCTGGGAGAGCTAGCCGTAACATTTGTTTTCCAGTCTCTGTGCAATGGGAAAGCACAAAGCTTATCTGTAGTCCTGACTGGAGTAGATGAGACTTGATCATCTTAGCCGATTGCCTTGAAGCTGTTCTGGATGTAAAACTCTGAGGAAACTGCAACAGAGGCACTCTGAGAGGCTGGATCACCTGGGCCACCTATTTTCATTGGTGTCTGGTCCCCTTGCTCTAAAAACATACAAATTTTCAAAAGTTACATACATATCTGCATTAACACAAGTATGGACTGTGTTGCCCACAAGCCAGCCAAAGATGATTTGTTTTTTGTTTTATGTTTGTGCAGGTAAACATATACATCACCTGTCTTGTAGTTTTTCTAGGTTTATTTCTTTATGTCTATAGCCAGGATTTTCAGGGAGTCTTCTATCAAACCTGATCTCTGTCAACCTTGAAGGAATCCACAGCCTTTTATTTTCTGTGGAAACAAAGGTATAATCTCTTTCCTAAAGCAATACATTTTCTGACTTCCATTTTAAAGTAAAGGAATTCCTAAAGTATCTAGGCTGGTTTAATTCAGCAGTTCATTTTACAATCCCATGTCTCTCAGCAGCTGTCATTCCTCATCCTCAAAGTTAACAAGACACCATATAGGATCCAGACTCCCTGTGTATTTCCCATCTTTATGTGACTTATCTTTTTTATATTATTTTATTTTCTCTTAAAGACTTTATTATTTATAAACTACTTTTTTTTCTATGACTGTCTATACCCATTTTATTTTCTTTCTTTAGCATCTAAGCACATTTTTAAACGTATCTGTTCAGAGGTTTTCTTGGTCTGGACCACTTTACTAAGTGTCTGCAGCCACACAGTCGCAGCGATGCACATGAGCCAAATCTTAAACTGTTAAGTGATAGCTAAGCCCTCGGCCACTAGCACATGGCCTGGCGGTTGGCTCTGCCCCCTTTGGGTCTGAGAGTGGAGCCTCATGCCTGCTGGCCCAGCCTGGAGCCAGTCCATCTGCCCCAGCTCTGGTAGACACTTCTACCTGGTCTCCTGCCACTGAGCAATGTGCTTCCCACTGCTCATAAACCCCATTTAAGTGCTCAGTGGAAGGGCCTCTCAAGAGCTGTGCTTCTGTACACCAAGCCTACCCAAGAGACTGCTTTCTCAGGCCTATGTGGAAATATATGCCCTACATTGGACGCTATTTGTAGTCGGACTTTCCTTTGGCCACAAGCTCACAAAAATGACACAGAGACATATTATTATGAAAGCTCAGCCTATAGCTTAGGCTTGTCCCACTAGTTCTTATAACTTAAATGAATCCATTTCTGTTCATCTGGCTCCCTCTATGTCCTGCTCGTGACCTCACCTTCTTCACAGAGCTCTCTCTGTCCAGAAGTCCTGCCTATACCTCCTGCCTAGCTATTGGCTATTTAGCTTTTTATTAAACCAATCACAGTGACACATCTTCACACAGTGTAAAAGAATATTCCACAACAACTTCCTGGAGAGGAGACAGGGAGGCAGGGTGGGTTGTGTTCTATTAAGGCTGATTGGCTGGATCTTTTGTTTGGAACAACAGCAGCAATGCATGATTTATCACATTTATTTGCATATACTGAACTGTCCTTACAGTCCAGTTATAAAATCCTTTGATCACGGTGTATAGTCCTTTTAATGTGCTATTCAGTTCAGGATTTTATTGGCAATTTCCACATTAATGTACATTAAGAATACTGGCACATGCCTTTAATCCCAGCACTCGGGAGGCAGAGGCAGGAGGATCTCTGTGAGTTCAAGGCCAGCCTGGTCTACAAAGCAAGTTCCAGGACAGCCAGGGCTGTTACACAGAGAAACTCTGTCTTGAAAAACCAAAAACCAAAACCAAAACCAAAAACAAAACAAAACAAAAAAAGCACTGGTTGGTAATTTTCTTTTCATTCAGTACCCTCAATCTGGCTTTCATATCAAGGTGACGCACGACTTGTTAAAGTGAATTCCCAAGTGTACCCTTGCCTTCATTTTGGGGGAAGGAATTGAGAAATACTGTCAGTAATTCTTTTAAATGTATTGTGACTATGAAGTATTCGGCTCTAGGTTTTTCTTTTTCAGGAGCTTCCTCACCCCCCCCCCCCCCCCCCGTTGAATTTAATTATTCATTACTAATCAGTTTAGATCATCTCTTGGTGGTTTCAGTCTTGGTTGGCATGTATAGGAGTATTTCCAGAACTCTAATCCATTTTCTATGAAGTTAATTGGTGTGCATTTCTTTCCTGTTTCGTTATTAGGTTCACAATGTGCATATTCTTAAATTGCATAGCCACCAACAAATAATTCTCTCAATAGTTATTTTTTAATTAGTTTGTACTTAACCTTTATACTAGAATTCAAGACGGTTTGCACAGTGTTTTGAATCTGACTAAATAGTAGCCATTACGCAGGTATTTTTAGCTTTCATATGTTTTAATGTTGTAAGTTAATACCTTTAGCATTTCTTGTAGGGCACATCTATTAACGGCAAGCCCCCTCAGCTTTCATTTGGGAAAGTGTCTGTTTCTGAAGGACAGCTTTTGCAGTCTGGATAGTTTTATCTTTCATCACTTTGAAAATATCATCCTATTCTCTCCCAGCTTGCCAAGTTTCTACCAATAATCTTTTAGAGATCCTTGGTATATGAGGGGCTTTTGAAATTCTTGTTTATGACTTTTGAATGATGGATTTTGTCACAACCAACACACAGAAGACCTCCGTATGAATCCTCTCAGGAGTTTTCCTGGCATTATTTCCCTAAGTTTGAGTAAGTGTTTTGTCTCATTCTTGTTTTCTGTTTCTTCTGGGACTCTGACAGTGCATATATTGGTTTGTCTTACAGTGTTCTACATATCCCATAGTCTCCTTATTCTTTTTACTTCTGATTGGATAATTGCAAACATGTTTCTGCTTTTGCTGGGTATTTCAATTGACTAGGGTCACCTATTGAAGTCGTCTGTTGAAATGCTCACTTCAAACATTTTCTCCTTCAGTTGCAGAGTTTCGTTCTGTTTTCCACTTCTTTATTGGACTTGCCCTTTTGTTCCCATGCTGCTTTCCAGATTTTGTTTAGTTGTCCACCTGTGTACTCTTGTAACTGGCTGGTTAAAGTGATTGTTTTAAATAATTTGTAAGGAAAACAATAGACCCACTTCTGTGGATTCTATCTATATTCTATCTATATTCTATCTATATTTTCTTTGAGTTCTTTTTAGCTTCTGTGGCTGCCTGGACATTTAAAGAAGAGATCAACTATTCTTTACTGACTAACTTTGGAAAGAGAAGGGCTTTTACCAATGAGCCCAGTTTGAAATTTTGAGATCAGGCCTTTTCTACAGAGGCCTCTCATTTGTTTCTTCTTATGTGATAAAGACTAGAATTACATTTTTTCTATTGAGCCTTCAGTGCCAGACCTGGTACTGAGAGACTCCTATTTGTTTTCCCTAGACAGTGGGCTGAAATTGCACACCTTCTCCTCTCGGCAAGCACTTCAGGTCTGTGGGTCTGTTGGGATCTTTGTGCGGTGTGGGAGTGCATTCCAGGCCATGCCTGGGGATGCATGTGGGGCCATGCACAGGGGGACACACACGGAGCTGACAGCATGTGTTGGATGGTTGGAGGTTCTTGCACGTTTGTCCTGTATGTCCCTGGGAGAGACTTCTGGTGGAGTCTTTATGCTGTTTAACAAGAGCCGTGGCTTTTAGTGGACAATCCCCTGCTTAAAAAGAGCCGTGGCTTTTAGTGGACAATCCTGTGTGTGGTGTTCTGTATTCTGTCCCTTTTTTTCCATCCTGACTGCCGTGTTGCTTGTGTGTGTCCTATACTGTTGTGACAAATACATAAGAAACACAAAAAAAGGAAATTTTATTTTGGGCCACAACTTAGAGGTTTCTTTCTGTGGTTGCTTGTCCCCTCTGCTGTGGGCCTGTGGTTGGGCAGAGTATCTTAGAAGAGAAAGAATGTGTAGATAACATATTCACTTCATGTCTTCTAGAAAACAGGGAGAGAGTGGATCTGGGGACATGATAAAAACTCAAAGGAATGTCTCTATCAATTTCCTCTAGTTTAGTCTCACCTCCTAAAGTTTTCACTGTCACCCCAGATAGCACCATCACCTGGAGACCAAGCCTTCAGCACTCGTATGTGTGTGTGTGTGTGTGTGTGTGTGTGTGTGTGTGTGTGTGTGTAGTAACAAGCCATGCATTATGCCCATTGTCCCCCAAAACTGATAACAAACTCATAACACAGTGTGCATCTAGTCCATCAATTTTAGCAGTCTCAAGAAAGAATATAATTATAGTGTATGAAAATGTAAATTAAGAAAGTCCAAAGTCTCAAGGCAAACACTTGGTTATGAGTCTCTTAAAAATTCACAGCTTGTACACTTCCCGTGAACAATGGCAAACGATCTTATTTCAAAAGGAAGTCATGGCCCTGGGAAGAGCTCAGCGGCACACTGCTTGCCTAGTATGTTTGAAGCCCTAGGTTTAGTTCTCAGTACTGAAATTAGCTACTGATGGATTGTGGGAGAGGAGCAGCCATTGTCTTCAGTAAGGTGCCCACTGATGAGCCACCCGGCTCCAAAGGTTAGCTCCAAATCCATGATCACATGGATGGCTTTGGTTAAACTCAGAGTAAGAAAACAAAACAAAAAGACATGAATTGGAGAAAGGGACTTGTAGGGAGGAGGTGAGTAAAATTGATTCGGGAGGGTTCAGGGAGATGGGTTTGAGTGGGTTAGAGCGTCCTATATACATTTCTGAAATGAATAAAGAACGAACTTAATGAAGTTACTTTTTAAAAAGGAAGAATAGGGGTAGAAAAAGGAGGGATGGAACCGTAGCAAGACCAAATCCAGAAGAGGAAGCGTTAAATTCCGTAGCTACATGCTCAGTAGCATCCAGGGCACGTGGAGCTGGTGTGAGCTACAGTGGGTTTCAGTAGCCCTGCTTCAATGGCTTTGCTGGAGACAGTCCATATGTCGTTTTCTTGGGGTGACTGTCTACTTTCTATGGCTTTCCTCTGTAGACACCCCATGTTTCTAGCAGCTCCTGCATCCTGGGGTCTTTATTGCTTCTCTGGCTTTACTTTCTCAATCTCACACATTACCCTTTCAGGGGCTGATCCCAGGGAGTCCAATCCTACTATACATTGCTTGGCTATAGGCTCTCCTTTAAAATTTGGGAAAAAGTTTCCACGACTCCATAATTCTTTCATTTTTGCATGCCTGGAAAACAAAAATAACATGGATGACACCATGGTCAGTCACAAGTGTGAATGGTAGCAAGCTCTTTTAGACCATAGATGCAGTGGCCTCTGAATACCTGGGTGACTGTGCATGGCGAAATTAATCATGAAGAAACACCTTTGTCTGTGGCCTTGTGAGAGCAGGATTCCCCAGTGGTATGTTTTTCTCAAGGTAAAAATCTTTTAAATGAGCTTACTTTTTACATCCTGGGTCCTGAAATGGGTGGGGGCTCCATGAATCCTGCCTGAGATCATCTCTTCTATTGTTCCCGTGTGTGTGTGTGTGTGTGTGTGTGTGTGTGTGTGTGTGTGTGAACGAATCTGCTATCCTGCTATATCACTCACGTCACTCTTAAGTCCTTTGAAGACCCCCCATTTTGTTCCCCAAGACCTCACCAGAGTAACTGTTCACTGAATCTCTTGTTTTTTCAAACTTCATAAACTGCTCCCAGTTGCCAGACTGCTTTTATCTTTTCTATCCCCCCAAATCCTTTCCTCTCCATGTAGCTCCACACAATTTTTAGTTATGCATTTAATTTCAAATTTTTAGTAAGAAATTCTTACTTAGTCTTTGTTCAAGAAAGGAATATAGTAGAGTGAGCGTGCACCATCGGTTTGATGGAGAATCAAGTGATCACTGTAGGGCATCTATGCTGACAGATGCCGACAGAGCCCCCAGTGAGTCTTGCATCCTGGTAGTTATGCCGTGTGTGTATATGGCAGAGATAATATGGTGTCCACCCAGTTGCCCTGATGGACCTCCTCCTTGGATCCTCCCAGATGGTGGCAATTTCCAGCTTTTTTGCACTTGGGCAAAGTCATGATGCTTATTCTGGCCAGTGATATAAGGGTGAAAATGATGTGTGTCACTTCTTGGTGGTGGTGATGATGATGATGATATGTCACTTCCTGGTGGTGGTGGTGATGATGTGTGTCACTTCCTGGTGGTGGTGGTGATGATGATGTGTGTCACTTCCTGGTGGTGGTGATGATG
>CABHPR010126304.1:0-14997 GCA_902168415.1 Peromyscus melanophrys | reverse complement strand
GTGGTGATGATGAATGTGTGTCACTTCCTGGTGGTGGTGATGATGACATGTGTCACTTCCTGGTGGTAGTGGTGATGATATATGTCACTTCCTGGTGATGATGATGATGATGATGATGATGATGATGATAATGTGTGTCACTTCCTGGTGGTGGTGGTGATGATGTGTGTCACTTCCTGGTGGTGGTGATAATGATGATGTGTGTCACTTACTGGTGGTAGTTGTGATGATATGTGTCACTTCCTGGTGGTGGTGATGATGATGATGGTGATGTGTGTCACTTCCTGGTGGTGGTGATGATGATGATGTGTGTCACTTCCTGTTGGTAGTGGTGATGATATGTGTCACTTCCTGGTGGTAGTGGTGGTGATCATGTGTGTCACTTCCTGGCTTCTCCAGTCTCCCTCCACACTTGCACAGTTAATACAGAAGCTGGCTGTTGACTGGCAGATCCACAAAGTGAAAGGATCCTCATCCTCTGAATCACCCCATTGAAGAAAGTTAGCTTCCCCTGGGGAATCTATGCCCGGTTTGCCATGAACAAGAAAGAGCTCGAGCTGTTAGACATCTGAGTTTTCAGTGTTGCTGTGTCAAGCTGGTCTATTCTGACTTGTACCTTTGTACTGGAGTGAAAATAGAATTGGCCAGAGGTAAGTGCACAGACATAGGTGAGGAACTAAGACACACAAGTCATGTGATGGGGTTTCGAATTTTACCCTGAAAGCAATGCGTTGCTTAATGTCTGGCAGAGTATGGTACGCTAAGATTGGCTCTTAGATGTGATTACTGTGGTCATATCCCTAGTGATACAAGCCAGAGCTCATGGTGGCCTAGCCAAGCACAGCTGGTAGTGGGGATAGAAGGAACTGGATGGGGATGGGGAGAGGTAGAGTTGATGTGGTGAGCTATTTAAAGCCAGCTTATTGAACTGTGGGTTAGGGAGCCCGATGGTGGTCATATGGCAATGGAATATAGAAAGTTTGGCGCCAGTAAAAGTTTCCTGGATATGAAACAGCTAAATGTTAATTCAAAGTCAACTGCATAATGATCTGAGGTGTTTCTCTTGGTGCCCGCCCATGTTGCATCACACAACTCCACTGCAGCCTTGGATCTGAACACACGGTATGCACACTTCCTACTGTAGACTGCATCCCTGTGCACATGGGAACTCTGCCTGGAGCACCCTGGCTCAGATTGGAGATGGTTTTGCTGTGAATTGCAGGGTTTCTACTGTATGTACAAAGATTCCTGCTTTCCTAGAAACAGTGGTTTAATTACAGAAAGCAAACACTTCTAATGTTTTCAACCATCATTCCTCAGCATGTAAACACCAAACTAATATGTCTCCTGGTTGTATTATGTTACAATGCTTGATTCTTAAAATTGCTCTTTGAGTTCCTGAGTTCCTTGAGTTTCATTAAAAAAAAAATTTCAATGGATTTTGGTTTGAAATTAGGACAAAATGTCCAACAATTTATGAAATGTCCCTAAATACCTTTGCTATTTCATACTAAATATCTGTGCAAAATTTCTCAGCATTGATGATTATAAAATCAAAGTGTCAACCAACTCTGTAGGATGTTGAAGATGTTCCTTGTCTGGCAATATTAGACTTTTAACCATGTTAACACAATGAAACACATTCATCTCATTAGTATGCAAATTTATTTTAATTTCTAGCAAATAGTATAGTTACAGCTATGCCAAATAACTGTTAAGATAGATTTATAATTATTATCAATAAGCTTTTGATTTGTGTACCTATTTTATATGCCTATATACTCAAGGTTACCTAAACATTTCTCAGTCAAAAGGGGTCTCAGTAGAAAAAGTTCGAGAAGCCCTGGTTTAGTATGTGAGGGGTGACTCAAGGCTCTGTGACAAGGGTGTGGTGTGTCATTCATTGATGTGGGACACAAAGGAGAAAAGGAATATGCCAAGTGAGAAAAGGTGACAGAGATGAAAACTTTGGGACTGCTTGCAAATGACACCCGAGAATAAGGCAGACAACCTACCCTGGAGATTTCTGTTGGTAACATCAATATATGGCAGGTAGCTAAAGTCATGGAATTTGATGGGATGGATATGGCCCAGTCATCATCTACCTATATCTGTTTATCAGGAAAAATATTTCTATATGTTCCACAATATACATATTACTAGCCTCATGTAACACATATAATTAACCTCAAGATATGCAAAGGTTAAAAAAACCATTTTATTTTTTAAGATGATTGATCGTATTTTTAATTCTGTGTGCATGTGTATGTCTGTGTAAGAATATGTTCAAGGGTGAATGCATGTGCATGTCTGTGTGAGAATATGTTCATGGGTGAATGCACGTGCTCTCACAGTATGGAAGAGGGACCTGGACCTTCAAACTAGCAGTTGTGAACTCAGGTCATCTGCAAGAGCAGGATTTTGCTATTTTAAAAAAATCAGTTTTTTTTTAATCTTAAACTCAACTGCTGAGACATCTATCCAGCACCAAAAGTTTCTTTCTTTTAAGAAATACAATTGGTTCAGTCTATATACTATTACTTGTATGTATATGTTTTCAGGGCTGACCACTTGGTATTAGATAACCAATTTAGGATTCTTCCCCAGGGAAGACTACTTCTCCCGCTCTCCCTCAGCATCCCTTAGTTGCCTATGGTTCATTGTCCGGGGCTGAGGGCCCATGAGGCTTCCCCCTTCCATGTTAGCACATCTATTGGTATTGTCCATGTTTGAGTCTTGCTTAGGCAGCCATGTTGATGAGACTTCATGGGTATAGCTTCTCTGGCATTTCTAGGAGACAAAAACCTCACAGCAAACTTCCTATTTCTCTGGCTCTTAAAGACCCCTCCCCGATTTCTTGTGCTATGATCCCTGAGCTTAGGTGCAGGAGATGTGTTCACTGGGGCTGGGCACCACGTGCTCACTTGTTCTCTTGGTTTCGATTGGTTGTGGTTTTCTGTAATGGTTTCCATTTCTTACAAGGATGTGTTTCTTTAATGAAGATTGAGACCTAGCTGTGGGTATAAGGGTAATTACATGCAGTTAGGAATTCTGCTGGTTTAGAAAAGTGGTGGTTGTAGGTTCTCCTCCAAGATCCATGCCTTCCCTAGGCCTGGAGAGTTGGCTAGGTGTCCAATTATCAGGCACGATTTCCCTCTTGCTGAGCCGCCCTTAAGTCCAATTAGAGACTTAATTACTGCCAAGGTAACCAACTTGAACTACAGTGGTGCCACTGCTACACCCTTAGGAGTATTGTGCCGTGCTGGCCATGTTTTCGGTTCATAGACGTCATAGCCACAGCTGGGTAGGATTATTGGTAGCTTCCCTCACTTGGATGCTTACATGGCACCTCCTGGGACCATGAAAGCTAGTTCTCAGGGAAGAGGCTTTTCGGTTAGATTGAGTGTGAATCCTACAGGTCCTGTGTCTGAGGTACATGGTGTCTTCAGCAATAGGGACTTACCTTCAACCTCTGGGAGGCAACCAACAGCAATAGCCTATGTTTTAGGAATCTCTTGGACATCTCTGACCAACAGTCCCGAAGAAGGGTTCTCATGCCTGATGTTGAAGATTTGTTAGATAGTCTATGGCTCTCGTGGGGAGCATTGTCAGCCCAGATGGGACATTTTTATTTGAACTGTATATTGTGTATGCACACACAGACTTACATGTGTTTTAGTCAGACAGACAGACAGTACTGAGGACTTTCTAAGGCACCCTTACTGTTTTACCCTCCTTCCTTCTCTGTGTTAGTTTTTCTCCCCTCTAATCCAACCCTCCCCATTTTATCCATTTCCCCTTCAAACCCCTTGTACCTGCCATCTCCCCTTCACTGGCTCCTTCTCCACGGTCCCTTTTTACTTCTGGTTTGTAGTTACTCCAGGATATGCACTCACACTTGAAGACTTGGAACTGGGAATCTCAGATGAAAAAGAACACGTGACGTTTGTCTGTCTGGGTCTGTGTTACTTTACTCCCTATGATCGTCTGGTTCCATCATTTACTTGGAAAGTTCATGATTTCATTTTTCTTTACAGCTGAGTAGTATTTCGTAGTGTATATGTACCACATTTCCTTACCTGTTCGTGTGTCAAAGGGCATTTAGGTTGTTTCCATTTTCCAGCTATTGCAAATAGAGCAGCAGTGAACGTGGCTGAGCTTGTATCTGTGGAGTGGACACGTGTCAGGAATGGTTTAGCTGGGGCATACGGTAGATCTGTTTTTAGCCTTTTGGGGTTCTCCATACTGATTTCCAGAGTGGCCAGAGAGTTTGTGATCCCTACAGTTGAGAGTTCCTTTTTCCCCACACCCCTCCAGTTGATGTGTTTGTTGGTTGTTGATCTTTGCCATTGTTTGGATTTGCATTTCCCTAACTGCTAGGGCAATGAACTTTTTTTTGAGATATTTCTTAGCTATTTTTATTTCTTTTGAGAACTTTCGCTTCAGATTCCAGGACCATTTTTCTTTTTTTTCTCACCCCTCCCCCCCAACCCAGAGTTTCTCTGTGTTGTTTTTTGGTGTCTGTCCTGAATCTTGCTCTGTAGACCAGGCTGGCCTTGAACTCACAGAGATCCACCTGGCTCTGCCTCCTGAGTGTTGGGACTAAAGGCGTGCGTCACCACCACCTGGCCCAGGCCCATTTTTCTAATGGATCCTTTGAGGTTTTTTTTTTTTTTTTGACTGTTTTCTGAGTTCCTTTTATTTTTTAATTTTTTTAAAGACATTATGTGTACAAAAGTTTTGCCTTCATGTATATATGTGCACCATGTACATATATGCCTGTTACCTGTGTAAGTCAAAAGAGGGCTTTGGATCCTCTGAAACCAGAGTTACAGATGATTGTGACACCATGCGAGTGTCTTCTGAAAGAGCGGCGAGTGCTCTTAACTGCTGAGCCAACCCTACCGCTCCTGAATTCTCTCTGTATTCTGGATCTCAACCTTCCGCTCAGCTGTAGAGCTGGAACTACTCCCTCCCACTCTGTGGGCTCCTCCTCACTGGGTGGCTTCGTTAGCTGTGCCAAAGCTGCTTAGTTGAATGAGGTCCTGCTTGTCAACTGTCAGCCTCCGTTCCTGGCCAATGGTTCCTGTTCAGAAAGTTTACACCTGTCTCATGTAGGGGACTGCCTGTGTTTTCTTCTAGCAGTTTGAATGTTCCTGGTTTCACATTTAGGTCTTTGATCCATCTGGAGTGAGTTTTCGTGCAAGGTGATAGATGTGGATCTGATTTTGTTTTTCTACATGTGGACAGCTAGTTTACTCACACTTTATGTTGATAAATTTTTTAATGAAAATATAATTACATAATTTTCCTCCTTCCCTTTGTTCCCTTCAACCCCTTCTATGCCTCCCTTTGCTCCCTCTCAAAATCATGGCCTCTTTGCTTATTGCTATTATTATTGTTGTTGTTTTACACACATGTACATAAATATATAAATATAGCCTGCTGAGTCCAAGTCCATTTGGCATTGCTTGTATGTATATGATTTCAAGGCTGACCTTGTTATTGTACAGCCAGTTAGGAAGCTCATCCCTTGGGAAGAATCCTGTTTCCCAGCATTCTTAGTTGCCGTAGTTCTTTGTCTGGGGGCGGAGCTCTTCCACACGAGCATGTCCATTGGTTTCACCCTGTTCTGGCAGCCCTGTGGTTGAGGTATGGTGCAAGAAGCTTCCCTGCCATTTCTGGGAGACACAGTGTCACAGCAGATTTCCCGGTCCTTTGGCAGTTCCAATCATTCTGAAGCCTCTTCCACCATGTTCCCAGAGCCTTAGGTACAGGAGTTACGTTGTAGCCGGACACCCTATTATCAGTTATTCTCTGCATTTTGGCCAACTGAGGTTTCCTTTAGTGCGCTCCATCTTTTGAAAACAAAATTTAAGAAGCAATCATAGTGATCCACCTCAGACCTCTACTTAAGTTTTCACTATTGGATCATGTGGTCCAGTGGGTATGGCTGGGAAGATGCTTTCTTAGCTCTGTTCTTTCATCATGAACTCCAACTTAAAAGATACACTCAGAAGCCCTGGAGTCCTCCAAGGCAAGTTCGATATTTAATTGTAGCCTGGTCTCTGGTTAGTCATCAAAGTAATTCTGAGACTCACTCTGCCATTCACACAAAAATCGCGAAGTGCCATTCTATTAAGCGTGTACCAGCACGGTGTATTACTGTTGTTGTTTTAATAACCAAGGGAGGGATAAAAAGACTGCATAAAATGAGCATCCCCTGAGTCACACATGGGCCAAGAAAATCGAGAACAGAGTGTCCAGTGCTTTGTAATACTTAAAAACAGAAAATGGAGAAGATAACTGATAGTCATAGGAAATTCCAGGTCTGGTTAAAACTTCTGATCTCAGAAAATGGTTTAAGCTCAGGTGTTTTACTCATACTGTCCGTTCTCCCATGGAGCTTATTAAATGGACACAGCAGGAAATTCTGAGTTAGCGCTGGAGAGAGGGAACAGGAACAGCACACAACAGAGGTTCCAGGTGGAGGAGACACAGCAGCCACCTCTGATTTGGTGTCTGATTTGGCCCTTATGATGAGGGAAGAGAGTTGTGGGCTAGGTACATCCTCCCACTCTGCTGGAGAGGTAAGTAGAGACTCTGGAAATGACAGATAAAGAGAAGAGGAGAGAGAGAGACAGAGACAGAGACAGAGACAGAGACAGAGACAGAGACAGAGAGACAGAGAGAAATAAATGCAAGCTTGCAACATTGTTTCCCTCTTCACTGCTAAAAATAAGATTTGTTCTAGAATACCTGAGGAAGTTCTTCATTCCTGGATCTACCTCACAGCCATTTGGATTATTTATTTTGTAAATTCTATCCAAGAGACAGAATATAAGAGATGAAGTTTGCTATGTTGCTCGGGCTCCCTTCGACCTTCCGACCTTCTGATGCTCCATCCCCAGTTTTTAGTAGCCAGGACCACGCCCACCTAATACCCTCCTAAAACACACACTTGAGATTATGGGTTGCCTGTGCTGGAGAATACATGGAGAGTAAAACGCTGAGTGATTTTTTTTTTTTTTTTTTTTTTTTTAGCAAGATCTGGTACCCAAGCTTACACTTTTTAACTCAAATTATGACTTACCCTACAACAAAACAAAACATCCTTTTAATAGCTCCAAGACCGAATTAATTAACTGCCTTATGTGTCCACAGTTTCCTGCTCTTTCACCTCTGGGTGTATTTATCTCATTTGCTTCTGCACGGCACTCGCGGCCACCGTATTTCTAAGTCCTTGTGGAGGTCTGACAGGAGGTTGGATTGTCAGGGAATGTGTACTGCCTAGTGCTGCATCGCACTGACTGGATCCTCGCTTCCGAAGCTGACCAGATGCAGGATCTGGGGTCTGAAGGAAGCTGGCTCTTCGCTCTCATCCACACAACATTTCTGCATAAAAAAGGGAAATGCTTACTTGGCGGACAAAGTCCTCCCAAAGTTAATGTGCTTGGCAAAACTCAATACATAGAAATGTTTTTATTGAACTTACTTTGGAAACAAAAAAAGACCTTTTAACTCTTCCTTTGCAGTGTTTCCAATGCAAATACTGCCTCGCTGAGCGAGTGTGGGGCACGTAAGGGTAAGCATATGGCCCTGTGTCGTGGAGCACACCAGTCAGGGCGACACAGCATCAGGGAAGATGCCTTTGTGTAAGGAAATAACCAGCAAGTGTTCGGTAGTGTAGGGTGTCGGAGCAAGTTAATGTTTTACACTCTGCTCTTTGTCCTTCAAATCAATCATGCACGAACTAAAACGGAAGTGTTCCGGAGTTGTCAGGGATGGATTTCCAGACAGATTTTTTTTTTTTTAAGAAAGTGAAGGATAAAGAATGAAACAATAAGGTTAATAAGTAACTCCTTTTCTTAGGGAAAGTAATCTTTTAAGTGAGAATGTTTATGCAAAGTATATCATCTTATTGAAAAAAAATTTTTTTGGACTCTGTCTGTATATTCTCCAGCATAAAGCAATGAGCATTTTAGAACAGTATGAACTAGGTGTGATGGTGCGAGCCTGTGTCCCTGGAGAGCTGAAGCAACATGGCAGACCTCATCACTTATGTTGTGTCTCTTTCTATATATGACTTGGATTTTGTTGTCCTTTCCTTAAATTTAACCCTTTGTGAGCAAATACTTTTGTAAAATGTAGCATTTACTTCCACATCTTTGTAGAAAGAACTGAACACTCAAATACGCTCCTGGGTAACCTGAATTCATGAACATGAACACAGCATTATGCAACACCTTAGTGTTTATTACCGAATCCAGTGAGGTGACCAAGTATCTTCAATTTCTTTTCAGCCTTACCTTTATGTGGTCAATATACCTCTTCTTGGACATCCTGTCCCTTCTTAATTCATAGCCTCAAATTTATTCTGGAAAAATCTAGACTTACCCTCTAGATTAGAGGTTAGAAAAAAAATTCTTGAAAAATCTAGACTTAAGCTCTAGATTAGAGCTGCAGAAGTCCGTTTCATCACTATGAGGAACTCCTGAGGACAGTAGCTCTGTAAAGAAAGGTGATTTATTTAGACCATAGTTCTAGAGGCTCACCGGCTTGCCCCTGACATCAGCCCAGCTCAGCTCCAGGTCTCATGGAGAGTCCAGCCACTACAAAAGGGGCTTGTGTGGAACAAGAAGTCTCTACTGCCAGACAGGAAGCTAAAGAGAATGATTAGGCTTGCTCTCTTTTTTTTTTCTTTTCTTTTCTTGTCTTTTTTTTTGGTTTTTCGAGACAGGGTTTCTTTGTGTAGCTTTGCGCCTTTCCTGGAGCTCACTTGGTAGCCCAGGCTGGCCTCGAACTCACAGAGATCCTCCTGCCTCTGCTTCCCGAGTGCTGGGATTAAAGGCGTGCACCACCAATGCCTGGCTAGCTTGCTCTCTTTTTAATGAAACTTTTTTTTCATATAATATATTTTGATCATGTTTCTCTTCTCTGACTCCTCCCAGATTCAGATTCCCTCCACCTCTCTACTTACCCAACTTTATGTTCTCTCTCTTCTTTTACTTTCTCCTATTTTTTCTTTTCTTCTTTTTCTTTTTTTGGCTTTTAGAGACAGGGTTTCTCTGTGTTAAGCCCTGGCTGTCCTGGGACTCACTCTGTAGATCAGGCTGGCCTTGAACTAACAGATCCGCTTGCCTCTGCCTGCCATGTGCTGGGATTAAAGGCGTGTGCCACCACTGCCTGGCCTGTTTATTTATTTATTTATTTACTTATTTGTTGTTTGTTTGGTTTGGTTTGGTTTTGTTCTCTCTCTTTGAAAAGATAACAACTCAAACAAATAAAAAGTCAATAAGGAAAAAAGTCAAAACAAAACAAAAGGTCCACACGTTTTTTGTTCATTTGTTTCTATTTTTTGTTTGTTGTTGTTTTTTCCAACTATTTCTGGGCATGGGACCTGCCTTGGAGTGTTGTTGATATACCCAGAGGAATTCCATTGGAGGAAACTTATTTTTCCCTTTGCCAGTGAGTATCAATTACAAATAGCTTCTTGGTTAGGGGTGGGACCCCATGTCCACTTCACCCTCTCAGCACTGAGACCCTGTCTGGCTTGAACTTGTGCAGGTCCCGTGCATGCTGCTACAGTCTCCGTGAGTTCATGTATGTATCAGTCCTGTTGTGTCTGGAAGACACTGTTTCCTTGAAGTCATCCATCATCTCTGTCTCTCGTGATCTTGGTGCCTCCTCCGCTGCATAGATGGCTGAGATTTAAGGGGAGGACTTTGATGAAGACATCCCATCTAGGGCTGAGTGCCCCAAAGTCTCTCACTCTCTACATATTGTTCCACTGTGGATCTCTGTGTTCATTCCCACCTCCTATGAGAAGAAGCAAGGATGAGTGAGGCACTGAACTATGGGTATAGCTCATTCTGGCAAAGCAGCAGCCTACAGAATGGGAAAATACTTCTTACCAATTATACATTTCATAGAGGGTTAGTATCTAGAATATATAAAGAACTAAGAAAAAACAACACCAAGCAAACAAGTAACCCAGTTAGAAATGGGGCACAGAATTAAACACAGTTCTCAAAAGATGAAACACAAATAGCTGAGAAACACTTGGAAGTGTTCAATGTTCTTAGACATCAGGGAAATGCAAATTAAAACTGCTTTGAGATTTCATCTTACACCAGTCAGAATGGCCAAGATTAATAGAACGAATGACAGCTTATGCTGGTGAGGGTGTGGGGAAAGGGGAACAATTATTCATGGCTGGTGGGAGTACAGATTGGTACAGCCACTATGGAAATTAGTGTGCCAGTTCCTCAAAAAGCTGGGACTAGATCTTCCCTAAGGTCCAGCTGTACACACTCTTGAGCATATACCCGAAAGACTGTAATCCTACCACAGAGATTCTTGTTCATCCCTGTTCACAGATGCTCTTTCATAATAGCCAGAAACTGGAAACAGCCTAGACATCTATCAACAAACAGACAATGAAAATGTAGTACCCTTACACAATATTACTCAGCTGTTAAGAAAAACAAAACCGTGAAATTCTCTGGTAAATGGATGGAGCTAGGAAAAAAAAATCATCCTGAGTGAGGTAACCCATGCCTAAAAAGAAAAAAAATATTGTATGCGTTTTTTTATATGTGGATGTTAGTTTAAAAGCTGTTGATATGTGAGCTACAACCCAAATAACCACAGTGGTTAGGTACCTAGTAAGGGAAGGGAGGATACAGTGGTATGGATAGACTTGCTTGCATAACAAATTGCTTTTAAGAACTAAATTAGGTCCCATGAGAAATACTGTAGCCCCTTCTGAGGGTTGTGCTCATTCACATAAGAACCTTCCATTCACACTACCATACTGAGCACCAAGCTACCAACGTCTGAACCCTTGGGCAACAAACCACACCCAAATCTTCCCATTGAGTATTGCTGTAGTCCACAAGAAAAATGAGAAAGCAAGCCACAGGGTGCACAGGTAGGAGCTACTGCAACTTTCTAGCTTGTGGACTTGGAAGATTCATCTGCAGATAGTGAAATGACTTGCCTTGAATCTCCCAGTTTGTGGCCCGGGTTGGACCAGCACTAGATCTGCTGACCAGTACTTCATGCGGTAGGTAGTCTTGTGTACCTTGGGTGTGTGTGGGGGAAGGGATAGGATCTCTCAGGGCAGGGCGGAACTTCTAAGGTGCGGCAAGGCATCTGTGCTTGTCCACAGTCCACAGCAGAGTTTCTGAAGATCTGTGTTGTATACATGCATAGGTGTGAGGTGCAAACACCCCTGAACCAGGCCAGCACTTTCCTAGCCCCAGAAGCCAGCAGTAGTCAGCCTTTGGGGGCGTGGCTTGCAGAACCTGCTGGTCTTGGAAGGGTTTCTGAACAGAAGACATTATGGTGCTCGAGCCTTCCCTGTCCTACTTTGAAGACGTGGAACTCTCTCCATCATCTCCCTCGCTTTCTTGACAAAGGTTCTGATGATCTTATGCTTCCTGTGTGACAGCAGTCCAGAGTTCTAAACTCTTGACTTGAAATTGTGGAAATCGGTGCCTTTAAGACCTCTGGGGAATTCCATGGCATTGGAGTGCAGGCAGAGGGTAAAACCAAGAGTAAGGGTGTGCCGAAGCCTGCAGAGCCTCGCATCAAGTCGAACTCTGGTGCTGTGATGAACCATTACCAAAAGCAACTTACGGGAGAAAGGGTTTATTTCAGTTTACTGTTCCAGAGGGAGAGTCCATAACGGTGGGGAAGGCCTGGCCTGGCTACAAGAACAGGAATCTGGATGATCACATTTTTGCATGCGCGCGCGCGCGACACACACACACACACACACACACACACACACACACACACACACGAGAGAGAGAGAGAGAGAGAGAGAGAGAGAGAGAGAGAGAGAGAGAGACATACACACACACAGAGGGTGAGGTGGGGTGGTGGTTATAAATCCTCACAGCCCCCCAGTGATGTGCTTCCTCTAGCAAGGATGTACCTCCTAAAAGTTCCATAACCTCTCCAAACAGTGCCACCAACTAGGGACCACATGTCCAAATATATGAGCCTCTGGGGGACATTTATTATCTAAACTACCACATCCAGCCCCTTGATTCCCATAGGCCCAGGGCCATTTCATGATGCAAAATGAATTTAGTATAACACCAAAAGTCTTTAATAATTTCAACACAGTTCCAAAGTCCAAACTCTCTTAACTGTGACCCCCTGTAAAATTAAAGCCATCACGTACTTCCAACACTGAGTGGCACAGAATCTAAATTTTGATTCTAAACAAGCCCCAAACCCAGCAGGTAAATAATCAAATCCTACAGCTCCATGTCCAGTATCTGGGGCTTCCATTTTAAATGGCTTAGACGGCTCCACCCCTCCAGCTTTGCTGTTTGTAATCCACATCCCTCTCTATCCGGTTTCACTTCCTGTTTGTAGCTCTCCTTGGCAAATGTCTTAAGATTCTGGTGTGTCCAGCATCCTGGGATTTCCACATCACTCCAGGTTCCACGGTTGCTTGACCTAATGACCTCCTCATAGGGACTCTATTAACTTTCTATTGCTGTGGTAAAACACCATGCCCCCAAATCAACTGGCTTACAGTTCCACGGGAAGAGACCCTACAGTGTCTGGGAAGGCATGGCATGGTGGCAGGAGAAGATGCTGCCTGCTCACCTTTTATCAAAAGACAGGAAGCAAAGCAAGATGGAGGAGGATGCTGATGCTGCAAACCCACGCAGCTCCAGTGACATACCTCATATCTGCAGCACCTAAAGGTTTCACAACCTCCCCAAACGGGTAGGAATGTATGACGCTCCTGTAGACAGAAACAGACCCTGGGACAGGTGCCAGAGACCAGGAAGATAAGAAGGCGCATCTTAGCAGGAAACAGAACTTGATTTCCCAGATCTCTTGGGAAGTCTCCCCTTGTTCCCAGGTAGTGTAGCTTCTCGGGGGAAGGTAAGCCCAGAGCTAGAGGAAGAAGCCTGACCTGGACTCCAGTGATGGATCGTGTGAGAAGCACACTCCATGGTCATCCGGAAGCTCTCTGGGTTCCCCAATCTCTGTCCATCCCACTCTCCAGTCTCCCCCGGCCCATGCCTTTGACATGTCCTCCTCAAACACTTGGGTCAGGCATCAAGGGAGGATGTGAAGGCTGAGAGGGCAGAATGGGGACTGAGAGCTAGCACCATCTGCACTTGGGCAGAGTAGAGCAGAGGCTAGGGAATGGCCAAGGCGGGGAATCAGACACACTAGTTCCTTTTGTGGGGCTGTGACCAGATATTAGCGACAAGAGTAGAAGAGATTTATTCTAACTCACAGTCTCAGAGGTGTCACTCTGTCGTGGTGGGAAGGGCGTGAGAAAACAGAGCAGTCCACACCACAGCAGCCAGGAAGCGAAGAAAAGGGAATACAGGAAGGGTCCAGGGGAAGCCAGAGCCTCCAAAGACCGCCCGCCCCTCCAGTAGCCTATTTCCTCTAAGTAGGCCCACCGCCTACCTTTCAACACCTTCCAGTTAGGCATTTGTATTAGGAATCCATCAAGGGACTAATGTATTCACTAGGTCAGACCCATCAGGATGGATCTAAACATCTCGAAACATGACACCAGACATGTGCTTTATAATGTCCTCAGTGGTTTTGAATCCAGTCAAGTTGACCATTAAGATTAACTGTCGCATTGGGACATCTCTGAGGTGTAGATAGGCCGTAGGTGGAGTCTGTCTGTTCTCTATAACACTTTGTCATCCTAATTCCCAGCACCTCAGCCATCCCTATGAGATGGCTCCACGTGTCAGAATTAGCAGGGTGGCAGAGCTTCCATAAGAGTACGGGTGGCATTTCCTGTTCTGATTTTCTCCCTCAGCCGACTCTTTGTAGGGACAGCCTGACTCCAGATGGAAGCTGAAGAAATAAAGATCGTTCTGGCCCCAGTTTACAGTGTCAGGCATTCCTTGGAGGCTGGCTCAGGAATCAAAAGCGCCTAAGGGAAAATGAGACAGGAAGTTCTGTGGAGACATTGATACCTAAGAGCAGAGCCACTTAAACATTCCCAGCAATGTCCCCAACTCCAGAGGCATCCTCAAGGCCTTCCTCTGCTACACACACAGGGGGTTGAGCTTGGTGCAGCTGCCAAGGCCTAGACACAATAGTTCTTTGAATTCTCCATTTCTCCTTGAATATTCATGCACGTTTTCCAGTTGATTCCATGGTACTTTAAGGCCAGTTTTAGAATGTGAATGATCTGAGAAATCGGTCCAGTTGCTAAGAACATATGGTGGTTAAATCTTTCTACTCTGGTGTCTCATTTGTAAAACAGAAATAAAAACATTGACTTGCTATGGTTTGAATGGTGAAATGCTCCCCACAGGCTTGTGTACCGGGTGCTTGCAGCCCAGCCCATGGTGCTATTTTGGTAGGTGGTAGAAACTTTGGAAAGTGGAGTCTACCTGGAGGAGGTAGGTTACTGAGGCTGTAACCTTGAAGACCATTTAGCAGGCCTTAGGTCCCTTTCCTTTTCTCTGCTTTCTGGCCACCAAGATGTGAACTGCTCTCTCTTCCACCGTGTCTGCCCTGCCACGATAAACTGACACCTTTGAAACTGTGAGCCAAAAGAAATCTCCTCTTAAGTGTTTTATGTCAAGTCAAACCAACACGCCACCCAATAAGCTGTCCTGGTGGCTGAATTGGTAACGCCTGTTGAATGCCTAGAACAGATCCTGGTGTGTCCCAGTTTTGTTTAATTGCTGTGAAGAGACACCAGGACCAAGGCAACTCTTAGAAAAGAAAGCATTTAACTGGGGGCTGGCTTACAGTTTCAGATGGTTAATGTGTTACCATCATGGTGGGGAGTGTGGCAGTGGCAGGCAGGGGTGGTACTGGAGCAGTAGCTGAGAGCTTTACAACCTGATCTGCAGGCAGCAGGCAGAGAGACTGGGCACAGCGGGGCTTTTGAAACCTCAAAGCCCACTCCCAGTGACACACTTCCTCCAACATGGCCACACCTCTTCATCCTTCCCAAACCATTTCTCAACTGGGGAG